>CM002498.2:605000-820000 GCA_000573905.2 Oryza punctata
ATGCATATTTATTTTTGTCACGAATCAAACCTCTTGAGGGATGGGTTCATTAGAGTCCAACATCCGGACCACCTGGTCCATCCTTGGCCTCTTCTCAGCATTCAAATCGATGCACCTCAGAGCTGTCAAAAGGGCACGTTTGAGCTCCTTCGTTGGTGGTCTTCTCTCCAGGTTTGGATCAACAACTTCTTCAGATCGTCTGTTGGCAACCATCATTTTAAGCCAGTCAACTAGGTTTACCTACAAATGATCAGTAGTGTGTTACAGTACTTGTCAAATCATAAGTTCATAGCTTCTCGATTGCTCCATAAGTGACTGTAGTTGCATGCTTTTATGTAATACATCGGTACTGAAGAATACAGGAAAAAGATGTCAACGAGTATTACCTCATCTGGAGGGCGATCATAGTCAATGGGATCTCTACCTGTAATAGCTTCCAGCAGAACCACCCCAAAACTGTAGACATCACTCTTTTCATTCAAAAGTCCACTGTTAGCATACTCAGGTGCGACATAGCTGCAAAATAATAACACAATTGTTGAGTACCATTAGTGATTAGCACCAACCGAATTTTTCTGAAATTACAGTGGCTAAGATTTGAACGTAATACAAAGAGAACATGCCTCAATTCATTATACAAAGGCATGAAAAACTTACCCAAAAGTACCCATAACTCGAGTAGCAATATGACTTTTACCAGAACCTAGCATCTTGGCCAAACCAAAGTCAGATATTTTGGCATTGAACTCGTCATCAATCAATATATTACTGGCCTTGATATCACGATGCACAACTTTTGGTTCAATTGCCTCATGTAAGTAAGCAAGGCTGCAAATGTAGCAGTTTGTACCAAATTAGTGTTTACCAAGCAGTAAGATGATACAATCTATACCTGTTTTATATTCATGATAGTATAGACAACGACTACTTGTGAATAGTAGTGACTAGTAAGCCTTTAATCACAAAGCTGTCAAGATTGTAACATGCACAACAGTTTTTAATAGAGCAGCTATCAAGATTGAATGTGCTTGTGTGAATCAATCAGAAGGCAACATTTTCAGTTCTAAGGCATTTAATGGAATAGATATAGATCCAATCAGTTCACAGTTTGCACCACGCAAAATCACAAATACAATGTTGACAGCAAACAATTGATCAAGAATAGGACATTTGAATCCACAAGAAGCAATAGTTTAGACTCAGTGAAGGAGTTACTCACGCCTTTGCAGTACCCAAAAGAATTTTCATGCGCGCTAGCCAAGTGAGAGAACTATATTGGGATAATTCTCCATGTAACCAACTTTCGAGATTCCCATTGTTGACATACTCATACACAAGCATCCTGATTATCCATGCACAACAAACAATTTCAGTTAAGACACAACAGGCAATAGTCTAAGCAATGAGTCCTAATAATACCCATACCTTTGAGTGCCTTCAACACAGTACCCCAAAAGGCGAACCAAATTCTTGTGTCGGACATGACCAATCGCTTCAACTTCCACTCTGAATTCTCTCTCAGCTTGTCCTCTGCACAAGGCAAATGGTCATAGATTAAGTAAAAGGAAGGACAACAAACTAATCCATACATTGCCACTGCATCACCAAAGAATTGTTATAAGAAAAAAAATGGAAAATACTCACAGATTGTTAAGGATTTTTTTGACAGCCACTGGGGTGCCATTTGATAATCTGCCACGGTAGACAACACCATATCCACCCTCACCAATTACGTTATCCTTTGAAAAACAGTTGGTTGCAAGTTCCAGATCCCTGAGAGTGAACCAATGGCCCCAGCCAAGGTAAGAGAACTCAGGTAAGCCTGGCAGGGGAACAGAGTCCGCAGGAGCATGCAAGGAAGACTGTTCACATGTGGAAACAGATTGAATTCCATCATAGTTGTCCACATAATGAAGAGGAACAGAAGGACTGTTATCTTCTCCTTGTATCGTCTCGTCCTCTTGAGCAAACTGATTCACATCTTTATCCACTGGTTCAACAGGTTCATTCTGAATGGCGAGTAGAAGCCCATCATGTACAACGAAATCATTGGGCAAAAATTCGTCCACTGCCCTCACTTCCTTGATATCTTTGGATGCAGAAGGTATTTGGGTAATTGGAATTTCCTTGAATGTCCTACGCGACCGTTTGATCCAAGTTTGTATGGTGAGGCATACAATAAGGATGAGAAGAACACCAAGTAGGGATGCTCCAACAGATATCCCAATTACAACCCAAAGTTTCAGGCCAAAAACAATTGTTCTCTCATGAAGAGAATCTGTCAGAGTGGAGTTTGACGACATCTTCGGATCATCAAGTACCTAGATGGGGAAGATAAGAACATGTCACTCACAAATGCAAATCACCATTTCCCTCAAAAATAAAAAGAGTACATTTCTGCAAGAGCATATAACACATATCACATATGATTTTGATAGACCATGACAGTAAAGTAGAAATAAATCATCAAAAAGAGTTACGTACGTATAAGCTTGCTAGCCGATCAAATGTTCTTAGTGTTGCCACAAAGACAAACGCATGAAAATTTGACAGAATGGTCAGGAACACTACAACTCGTTGAGTCGGCAACACTAGTGGTCATGAGAAAGCTACATGGTAGCAACCAGATAATGACCATGAGTTCAAGACAACACATTGCCATTTGGACAGTATCAATTATCAATGAAGCAGCTCTGACCTGTCAACTACCGTTCCCACTTATTGTTTAGAATCGAACAGCTACAGGTTGACATAATAATTAATTGAGTTATAAACACAAGCACTTAAGATAGATGATTACAGGCGTTTGAAGATGTAAGTTAAACTTCCCACTAGATCTTAGCAAGGGAAAAAAATTACTAGTAAATATGGGCTACCATTGCAACAGTAGGAAAGATAGAATATTTACAGAGGCAGTCAACTTGGAGTGGATGACAAAAAATAAAATAGAAAGAAAGAAAGAGTGAGGAACCAGAATTTGGTCTTCAAGAAGTGAATACGGTGGTGAATGTTGAAGAGCGACCTGAATCCAGAGTCATGGGGAGTGACAGGCAGAGGAGAAACCTGTAGAAGACTAACAGATCAGGGGAGGGGGTAGAGCAGTATCCACGCATCTGAGGGGGAATGGGAATGGGAATGGAGGAAGAAGAAAGCAAATGTGGACGCATACCTGAGCGAGATCCAGACGCAGGTAGAAGAGAAAGCTTGCACTTTGGAGATTGCTTGCTTGGTTGCTGCAGTGCAGGTGAGGTGGGGTGCGGTGATAAGAGGACGACGATGGTGGTGGAGTGTGGCAGCAGCGGCGGCAGGAGGGGAGGAGTTATCAGGTCGGTAGGTGATGGGAGTGATGGAGAAGAAACCAACCTTATTACGCTTTCTTTTTCCCCCAGGATTTGACTTCCACTGGAATGTAGTAACCCAAAACAATTCCAAGATTTGGGTTCCTATGGATTCAATTACAAGGAACCGACCACACACGAAAATCAGCGACGGATCGAGGCAATCTTTCAGTGCAAAATGCGCGACGGAAGAATGGGGACGACGGGGGCGAGCTTGGGAAGCACGTCGCCACTCGCCTCCGCTTGAGCCCGCGCCGGCGCCGCCACCTGCTCGAGGCCGCGTCGCCGCCGACCTGCTTCCGCTTGCTTGATGCCGTGCCGCGCCAGAGACCGCGTCGCCTCGCTGCAGCTGCTACCTGCTCGAGGCCCACGCCGTCGACCGGCAGCGCCGCCCCCACCACTGCCGCCTGTTGGAGTCTCTGCCGACGCCGGCTTCCTACTGCTGGAGCTCGCGCAATCGCGGTGTGTGTGTGCGTGTGTTTTTTCTTTTTCTCTCTATCTTTTCTTTTTCCTTTTTATTATGCGCTATGAGATTAGTGTTGGCTGATTTATACTCCGTAGTTGTAGTTGATGTGAACAGCCACAAAGTGTGGCATTTAGAAGTAGCTACATATAAAAAGGTGAAAGGGGAGGATTAATACCGGTCCGAACGATTCGTAGCGTTTTTCAGTGATCGATTAATTTTTCTATGTATCGACGACTACCGATAATGAAGAAGACCGTGGTGGTATCGACGACTACCGATAATGAAGAAGACCGTGGTGAGACCAAGTAGCATGTTTGTAATGTTTTTATATTGGCTTAAGTGTAAAATGGTAGATGGAAGACACAATACTATTCTCCTTATAAATCAATATATATGCATATCGATAAATATACGTGTTAAATAAGATGAATGGTTCGGAGATTAGCATTGGGCTAATCGATATACATCTGGATTCATCGATCCAATTAGCACTTTACATACGTCCAGATCATTCTTTCATACATCCAGATCATTCTTTCAGGTAGCCATATATAGTCATTATATATATTCAGGTTTCTCAAGTAATGGTAAAAATATCTAGATTTAACTTGCTGAGCTATCCAAATAGCGATGTTAACTTGGTAACTTATTGACATCACAACACATTAATGTGGGCTCGCTCATCCAAAACCAACTCATCTGCTAGTGTAACATTGTCACGAGTGTGTGGAGTTTGTTCCGGGAGATGTCACCCAACTCAACTGGTTATAGTCTGCAAAATCAAATGAGTCACCGATAACATGTAAATCGCTTATGTTTCCTTGCATATTCAAGGAAGACACACCAACAAGCCCAACATCATCGCTCGATAGGACCCTTCAATTTTCAATGGCAATGTAAAGGAAACAAAAACTTAAATGGGCGAGAAATTTTACGTATTTGAGAGAGCACCTTGAGTTACCTAAATTTTGCACCTAGAGGTACCAAGTTTTGCACTAGAAAATGTGAAACCTCCTAATACCTTCTCACAAATAATAAATCACACTAAAAGAACAGCTAAAGAAAGGGTGAAAAGCGACAACTAAATTGAAGATCGAATATATTTTTCTTTGTTTCAGAATATATAGGTCATTTATGCTTAATTGATGACAACTGTAGCGCCTATATCTTATTTTATAACTAATTAAAAAATTGGTAACTTTCCATTTGTCACCTCTTTCTTATCTGTGTTTTTATCCGTCAACGCGCTAATTTGGTTGAATTGGACTTCGAGTTCCCTGGAGAGACAAAAACTAGGGTTTGTCGGAGAGATAAACTCGAGTTCGAGTTCGATACAAGAGCGATTTCCACTGGAATTCCTTCAATTTCTTGAGGGGAAGATAGAGTAGGAGATATAGATCAAAAGCCCTCAACTAATTTGAGATTATCTCCACGGATTTGATTGAATTGGACGTAGGATTGGGGTGGTGTTGGGTGTAGATCGGGCTCTGACTCGGCTGGAGTTTAAAGAAGCTCCTGTGGTGAACAGGGAGATAAATTAGACTTCTTCTGGGAGTTCTTTTACTAGGCCCGATTGAAGGAGGACACCTGAAACATGCCAGAAAGAGACAAAGGGAAGGTTTCTAGACTTTTCATATTCAGCCCAAACGAGGATTTTAATTCTTTTTCCAATTAAATAATTGTTGAAATGATCTTTCGTTTTTGTGTTCATGTTCCCAGTCCTCAGTTGTATCCAATGTGTGTTGGTAGGAAGAAAACAGTTCGGTTTGCTGGTCGGTATGAGATCATGATTTGTATTAAATCTAATTATAAAAATAGAGCTTATATTTGATAAATTTACATCTTTTAGGCCAAAACTCTTTCTAGATCCAGTATGATCAACTGCGTATATTTTTCTTTCAGTTAATGTGTTGATTTCTAAGCCACAAATGTGAATAAATATTTCTTTATTACTGTAATAAAATAATCTATAAAATTGTGGAAAAAACATATAGTGCTTCTACATGGAAAGAAAACATATATTACATTAGGTTATGAAAAAAGTGTCATTTTAAAGTTGTTTAATATTTAGTGTACTTTTAATTTTTCCCGTTACAACGCACGGGTACTAGTTCTAGTAGTACTGCATATTACATGTTTTGGAATAACAGGGTTGGGTTGATTGTTGTATACATCTATTAACTTATTAAAGTAATAAAAAAGGAGCAACCACGTTTGCTCTCATGGTCTAGAAATTCTCACATTAATCGAAGAAAAAGAAAAAATAGAGTCCATATAGAAATACAATTTAAAAATAGCTGAAATTCGGAATTAAAAAATAAGGAATATTGGAATAGGAGACTAGAGTCCATACAGGTATACAATTTGGACCCAACTAAAATTCGGAATTAAAAAATAAGAAAAATTAAAATTAGAGGTGAGAGTCCATATAGAAATACAATTTAGAAATAACTAGAATTCCAAATTAAAAAATAAGGAATGTTGAAAGAGAGTACATATAGAATATAACTTAGAAAAAAACCAAAAATTGGAATTAAAAAAAAAGGAATATGGATATATGAGTTTAGAGTCCATATTGAAATACAATTAGAAATAACAAAATTTTGGAATTAAAAAGGAATAAGAATATTGGAAGAAGGAATTTAGAACAAACTAAAAGTCAGCATTAAAAAATAAAATTTGAGTTTTTTTTCTATCTACAATTTGAAAATAATTAAAATTCAAAATTAAAAAAACAAGGAGGATTGGGAAAAGAATCTAGAGTCTATATAGGAATACATTTGATAAATAACAAAAATTCGAAATAAAAGATAGGGAATATTGGAAGAAGAGTTTAGAGTCTATATAGGAATACAATTTAAAAATAACAAAAATTTGGATTTGAAAAATAAGAATATTGGAATACTAAGTTCATATAGGAATTTAGAACTAGCTGAAAGTCAGAATAAAAAAGAAAATTAAAAGTAGAGTTTAGAATCCATATATAATACAATTTAGAAATAACTAAAATTCATAATTATAAAAATAAACAAGATTGGGAGAAGAGTATAGAGTCCAAATAGGAAAACAATTTATAAATAACAGAAATTCAGAATTAAAAAATGATAAATATTAGAAAAAAAGTCTAGAGTCCATATAAGAATACAATTTGTAAATAACTAAAATTCAAAATTAAAAAAAGGAATGTCGGAAAAACATCTAGAGTCCATATAGAAATACAATTTACAAATAACGAAAATTTGAAATTAAAACAATAAGAAATATTGAAAGAAGATTTACAGTCCATATGGAAATAGAATTTACAAATAACTAAAATTTGGAATTAAGAAAAAGGAATATTGGAAGAGTAGTCCATATTCCATATAGAAATAAAATTTATAAATAACGGAAATACGAAATTAAGAAATAAGGAATATTGAAAGAGTAGTCTGGGGTCTATATAGAAATTAATTTTAGAAATAACTAAAATTTAAAATTAAAAATAATTAATAGCTATCATATAGTACAATATGAATATCATGTATGGGTTAGTTTGGTCAAGTTAGTATATAATTTAAAATTATGTTGCCGTTTAATATATTTAGTAATTTGAAAATATTTAAGCTATTACATGAGAAAAATATAACGATACTAGCCGCGCAATCTACGCGGGCCATCATGCTAGTTCTTATAAAAGAATGAACTACCAAATCCACATATTCCAAGGACTCCATAATCCATCAAAAAATATTAAAAAATAGAAGTAAAAAAAAAGATGGATGCCCATCAAAAAATATCAAAAAATATTCGATCAGGTCCATCGTCATCATCTTCCTTGTTCTTAAATGGATGCCCTAGTTCTGGTTGATGTGCCTTCTTTTGGTTCCTTTCTTTCAAAATCTGTTGGAGCCTACTCAGGATGTACTCATTGATTGCCGGGCATTGTATTATTCCCTGCCTTTTAACCCATCCTTGCAGGTGATTCTGGAGATTGGTCACAGTGAACCCCTTGATTTTCTTGTGGCACGCTAAGCAGCGGCAGCCGTCTTTTCCAAGCCTCTCCCCGAACTCCCAGACCCTGCTAACTTGGTGACCTCTAAATTTCCCCCCGATCTGTGGCCTGCAAATTCAATTAAGTGCTTACTACTTCATACAAAAGTTATAGTGCGAGAACACTACGTACACTAAGTAATTAATTAATCAGTCAAATATTGTTCATGCATGCAGTACTAGCATATTACAATAGGGAGGGGAGCATGTTAGTTAATTCAATGCAACAAATTAAACTTAATTACCTGTATGCCGGAAAGTAAAGCTTCAAATAGTCATGGATCGCCTGGCATGTATTCTCCATGTGGGTCGTAGCTTCATCTTCTCTCCTGCAGCAACACAGATCAATTATCAGCACAGCATACACGTAATGGCATTATATTATTATATATGGAATATTATATTAACGACTGAAAAGATGAGTTCCAATAGCTAATGAAACACTTGCGATGGAGTATCTCTCTTAACATTCACCCAATCCTGGATTTCTTTCAAAACACCACAAGTTGACAAAGGCACTTGCAGTATCTCCTGAATAAACGGCCTCAACTTTGTCATGATAACAGCGCATCGCAGCAGCAGCATTGCCAGAACGCCTAAGCCTTAGGTACTCTTGTGCCATCAGTAGAATAACTATCTCAGGATGAGCAACATAAATGTCTCGGGGTGGCGCGTCAGCCGCCGCAGAGCTCCCTCCCAACGATGTTGTTCCAGAAAATCCTCCAAACTCAGCCTACACCAATGTAGCAGCAACCAAGTAGTTACAATTTCGTGGTGATCGAGCTGGTGCAACGTATAGTTGGTTAGCTAGAATATGAAATATATGAACAAATCTGCTTGCATGTTAAGTAGTACTCACCCGTCATCCTCATCTTGATATTTCTTTACCGGATTTTGATTATCTTCAGGGGCTTCCAGTTGGGCTCCCACCAGTTGCTCTAATTCACCAAGGGCTTCTTGTTCTATCAGCTCTACAACTGCAGTGTTAATCTCTCGATGCACTTGTATCCCTCCACCGGGCAATTCCGAGATCTCAGGTTGTTTCTCTTCTGTTACGAACCTGCAAGCAATATAGAGCATTTCACTGTGTATGTGCAACTCCAAGTACATGCCACTGTGTGGTTCTCGATTTCTAGATCATGCATGTTCAACTAACTATATACACCAGTTAGTTAACTGCATGCTAATGTACGTATATCAGTACGTGTACATATGTACTTACTGTAGGATCTGCTGGCGTTCTTCGTTTTCTCCTGGGTATGTCTCTTCCTCTTTGGCAGTGAAGGCCCACAAATAAGACCTGCAATGCACAACATATCGATCATCATCATAGGGAATTAAGAACAAGCATAACTAAGATCGAATTCCTAACCATGCAAGTACTGTAGTTCGCATGCATGCATCCCTACGACATGCAAGCATCCAATCGTAGCTATAATGGAGTACTCGATCATCAATCATTAAATATATACTGCTCCTAGCATGTACATATACGAGTACTAGCTAGTAGGATACCTAATAATCCTCTAATACAGTATATAATATGATACATACATGTAACATTGATATTGATATATATGCATGATATGTAACGCTTTGTCAATTTTTTTAATCAAGCTTATGCAACTACATATGCGATGTATACGTACAGCACAACATGAATGAACAGAACAATCAAGCAGCATGCATCGCGATTGATCACAATTAGATGCACATACATGAGAAATTTTACTGTCCTTATGAAAGTAACTCAAGGTACCGAAATTTTATAGTTTATACTGCACATACACAAGGCAGCAAGCGATCAATGGAAGCGAGACGGCGAGAAATCAAATATCCAAATTAACAAACAGCACACGATCCATCGATGCGCGGGGTCTAGGGGCTTAAAGTTAGTAATGCTACTAGCTACAGGACGAGAAAAAGATTCTCTCCGCGGCGGATCCCCGTCGGTGGCCATCGACACGACGAAAACGAGGAGAGTAATTCGTGTCGATCGCCTGATGCTATTGACCATTTTCGTTGATGCACCCTACTAGTACTGACTGCAGAGTACTACTCCCGACTTTCATTGCATTAATCTCATGTTGATCTCTTAATTAATCTCTTTTTAATTTCCGGCTAATTACTCTGTACAAGCATAAAAAGTGCTCCTAAGAGAAAATTAATTTTCAGACACAACATAAATATCTCAAAAACTAAAAGTGTACTGCTATTTAATGCAGCCTCTCCAAAAAGAAAAGAAGAGAACTTGTTTGACTAATATCATATAGATCTCCAAACTATCAAGATACACTATCAAGTTTTCGAACTTATCCCGTATGCTGATGCACGGTGTCGTCAATCAAGCCATATATCCACGTCGGCAAAAAACTGTCTTCAGAATAACCTATAGGAGTCCTTTTGCATTATTTTGATAGTTGGAGGAATCCATGTAACCGATTTTGCAGCTGAGGATACGAACAGATCCGAACTATATTAAGGGAGTCACATTGGACTTTTTACCTACAATATTGTACTCCGTACTGAGTTTTTATGGGTCTAGCCCAACGTGCCTATGGAACGGAATTTTGGGCCCAAAGCCCATAGAGAAAATACTATAAGAATTTGACAGGACCTAATTAACTCCTTGCAGACCCAGCCATTGCAACAATTAAGTGACAAATAAGGCCGGCTCGGCCTTAGGTGCAAAGTAGTATCATTCTAATCTTTAAATTTGGAAATCCAAATGGTATACGTTCATCTTTTGCAAATACTCCTATCTGGATTAGCTGGTGTAGACTACAACTGAATTTCACTGAATTAGTACCTCCCGGAGCCCAGTTGCCAATTTCACTACTTCCTCTTCCTATATGAGTAGTCCATTTCACTACTACTAGTCGTATCGTTTCGAGATGCAATTTTTTAAGTGCTAATTTGCTACTCCACCTCTAGTTGTAATACATGTACGAGTGGTAGCCAAAGTTGACTGGTACTCCAAGGTACTCCTGCTCATGCAAAAAAGTCAACTAGGAGTCAACTCCGTGCCTCGTTGCCGTTGCCAACCACTTCATTGGATTTCTTGGACATCCGGCTCGAAGTCGTGATCGAGTTCACCATATCTAAGGATGATGGCAGCGCCCCAGCGGAATCCAACCTCATAGCCTGTCTCCACGAGGTCCTACGCTCTTCTTTCTTCAAGAAGGACTTCACTCTCGAGGATAGGCCCACCTTCAAGGTTGCTTGCTCGCTTGGCGACGACGCACTGCAAGAGCGCCTCATGCGGGAGATTGCGCGTCGGTCAGACTCCTTCTACAAGCTGCAAGGACAGGCAGACGATTGTGGGGGCTGGACGAGGAGATTGTTGTGGCAGTCCCCGATCGACTGGATGGTGCCACGAAGTTGTTGTCGTCCTCCATGATGGACGAGACATGGACGAATCCCTGTTTGTTCGTGAGTAACTCAGAGGATTGATCATAAACCTGCAGGATAAAGGAATTAACAAGTTGTAATGGACGGCAACAGTCCCTCCTCGGTGCGGCTAAGGGTGAGGTCGAGCTTGGTGTCACGCACCTCAAGGATGATCTCTACTAGCATCTCCGGCGGCAGCGGCGGTATATCAAACACGCACAGCCTTGATCACACTGATGTCCACGTTTTTGTAGTCCCTCGAATCTGTAAAGCCTGGTGTTAGCGAGGTTCAAGAGGTCAGCCAGTGACCCTGAGTTAACTATCGTGAAGGCATCTCGCGGACATTTGTACTGTATGGGATGCATGCATGTCATGCCCATGCCATCAGAGACATCTGCCAGGAGGATCCGGGGACAGGGAGGTCATGGAGGTGGTTAGGATGCTAACCGACAATCTTTTGTGAGTGTCGCACGACATGTGTTGGTGCTCGATACGACGTGTGGTTAAACAAGGATGCGAGTAGGAGTTGTGGCACTGATGCATCCCTGGCAAGAAGAAATGGAAGAGAGAGAGGAGGGAGCTAGGGAGAGAAGTGGGGGAGGGAGAAGGATGTTGATATGTGGGTTTTATTGTAATTTTTTAATGGACACTCATTGATACGTGGGTCCTTCATGTTTGATTTGATTTTTCTTATCTTGATTCACTACTAAAAAAGGCATATACAGATCGTCACTATAGATGCCGGAACAGCTAAAATCAGTACCTATAATGTTTTTCCCACCTCCACAGGCTGAAAATACAAAAAAGCAACACCTTTAAATGACTATAGATACCGGTTCCTGAGAAAAACCGTTACATATACCATAGGTGCCAATTTGTTTTAAAAAAGGGTTTTGTTTTAAAAAACGGTTATAGGTATTGGTTAATTAAAAACCAACACCTATAGTATATTATAGGTGTTGGTTTTCTATAAAACGGACACTAAAAAAACCAAGCCGAGCCGGAATCTCTTTTTAACGCGGGGGCCGAGAGGGGGGCATCGATGCCACCACTTCCCTTCCCGTTATCTGCTCGCCCCCCTCCTCTCGCCCATCTCTCTCTCTCTCTTTCTCTCTAGCTCTCCTCTCCGCCAGCTCCCTCTCTCGTCCTCGCCCCTCTCTCTCGCCTCCCTCGTTGGCGGCGGATCCGACGGAGGCGATGGTGTCAGCGGGCTCCTCACGGGCGGCAGCGGCGGGCTTCCTATGGGTGGCGGCGGCACCCTCCCATCCGCCAGATCAGGCGGAAGGGGAGGCAGCAGCAGTGGCGGCGCCCTCCCCTCCACTAGATCCGGTGATAAGGGAGGCGGCGGGCTCTCCACCGCGCGCGGCCAAGGCGGCGGCTCTCCTCCTCTTCGCCCCTCGCCTCCTTTCCCTCTCCCCAACCGTACCACTGGCGACTCTCCTCTCCGCCGCGGTGGGGTGCGGCCTCCTCACCGTTGCTAGCTACCGTGACGGTAGGGGCTGCCAGATCGACGACGGGAAGGTTGGATCCACAACGACGGTAGTGGCATGTGTTTGTATTTGCAATTTTCTTCATTTTTGTGATTGCGTATGGATGATTCCAGTGGTGATTTTAATTGTGTTTGGTTGATGGGGATGATGTTGATCTCGGTGATGATGATGATGGAGAGTTGGCTCGATGCATCAGCTCAATTCAAGATGATACATCGAGCCACCTTTTTTTTGGATTTGTGGAACCTCAAAGATGTGGATTACTAAATAGGAACCGACACCTATTTCTTGTTTATATCGGTGTCACCTTTTAGGTGAAATTCGATATCTTTATGGGGTTCCCAACCAACACTAATCTTGATTTCTGTAAAAGTGATTTTTTCTTCTGGTGTCACGTAGAGCGAGGATCAAATGATAGGTATAACATCTTTTGCAAATACTAATTTAGGTTACTGTTGTACTACCTCCCTGATCTGAGCTAACTAATTATCCCGGCTGTGGCAATTAACCAGCTGGTCACTTCCTCTTCCTGTATGAGTACTCCATTTTACGAGTACTAGGCGTATCATTTTGAGATGCAAATTTATTCGAGTGCCACCGGTTAGCTATTCCACCTAGTACAAATATAATGTACGGATGGCAGCCAAAGTTGACTAGTACTCCGAACTATTCCGGCTCATATATAGAAAAGGTCAACTAATTAACTTGGAATCATCTATATAGATATGATCCCGGTCCAACGCCGTAGCACGTTCGTACGTACGGCATGAATGATGATGGATGGATCAACACATGAAAAATCAATATACTTGCATGATGTCAGCATCTAGCTCAACAAGAAAGCAACATATATATATATATATATATATATATACATATATATATATATATATATGTGTATAGGGTAAAACTATTCTACACCCCCTATAGTATAACTATTATATACCCCCTCCTTCTCCCCTTCCTCTATCCCCTCTCCCTCCCTCCACCCCTTCTCCTTTTTCTTTTTTTCTCCCCCCAGCGCCCTCCCCTCCCGCTCCTGGCGCCCCCTCCTCCCCTTCCGCTTCCCTCCCCCCTCCCCCTCCCCTCCCGATCGATCTCTCCCTCCCGTGCCACCCCCTCCCCCTTCTGATCTCTCCTCGCTTCCTAATCTCTCCTAATCTCTCTCTTTTTTTAGAGAGAAAATAAAATAAAAATTTGCAATCAATAGGATTTGAACACAAGACCTTCAACTAAATCAACATAAGAACAACCACTAACTATATCTCACTTGTTAAACTAGGAACTAAAGTAAAAATATATGGGTTAAAACCTCACATGCTAACCATATAATTGTTACTGTACAAAAGTATATGTGTTACTACAAGATAGGTGCATGTTACCACTTCCAAGTAGCTATGTTACTGCACGATAATTGTAGTTTTACTGTCATTTTTACGAGATGAAAATCGAATAGGTGGGCTATAGGTAAAGTCTGTAGGTGGCTTTGAGCGAGGTCTGATTGATATAGGAGTGTTTTGAACAATTTTATATATTTGGTAAAACCATGTTACTGTATGCATATGCCATTGTTACTACAAATTACACATTCTGTTGTTGCATGTGGAGGGTTAAAGTTCAAAATGCCAATCTCGAAAAGCAATATCTCACCAGAGATGTATTATTTTTTAAAGCCGTTTTCACCATGATGCTATAGTGTTACTGCATGGGAGGGTTAAATTTCAAAATGCATCTTCGTACTCCTCTCTTCAAGAAACCGTTCTTCCTCCCTCTTCTCAAGAAAACCGGTCTCCTTCCTCCAATATAGTGTTATTGCATGCATGTATATGACGTTACTGCACTTTTGATAGTAGTATTATGGTGAATTGCAGTAAATCAGGAATTGAAACAAAAATATATGGGTTCAAAGTCTCAGATGATAACTATATACTTGTTACTGCACAAAAGTGAAAGTGTTACTGCACGACAGATACATGTTACCACCTGACAGATACACATTACCGCATGTTTATGCAGTAACACTATCCAGGAATTACAGTAAAACACTTTTTTACTGTAGAACATATAGAGCGTTACTGCAACTTTGGCAGTAACATTGTGGTGATATTGCAGTAAACTAGGAATAAAAAAATATAGGTTAAAAGTCTCACATGCTAAATATAATTGTTACCGCATAAAAGTGGAATTGTTACTATATGGTAGGTATACATTACCACGTATTTATGCAGTAACATTATTTAAGAATTGCAGTAAGACGCATTGTTACTACAAAACTTATGGTATTTACTGCACAGCTACAGTAATATCGTGATGGGATTGTAGTAAAACGCACAATAGATAGTAGTAACTAATGTTGTAGTATTACTACTTGTGGAGAGTCAAGATCCAAAAAAACCCAAGCTTCGAACAATAATATCTCTCACATGATGTATGATTTTTTTAAAACCGTTTGCACCATATTGTTAGAAAAAAGTGCTTATCAAAAGTAGATCCGTCATGACTATATTTCAACTAAATTTGAATGTTCTTACTGCACGTAAGACATAGCGTTACTGCACCATTCCGCAAGACGAGAGCTGAGAAGAGGTGGGTGGTGGGGGGAGTTGGTAGGCAGTTTGACCGGGTTTTGACCGACGTGGGGGGTGCTTTGACTGAGGTGGGAGGTGGGTTTTAAGCCCTTAGAAGGGAGGGGAGGTGGGTTTGGCTCTTGGGAGGGAGGGGGTATAGAATAGCTATTCTATACTCGGGTGTAGAATAGTTTATATATATATATATACTAGAAAAAATACCCGTGCGTTGCAACGAGGAAAACTAATGTTATGATAATATCTAAAAACCATTAACTTAACATAAAGTAAAAAACCTCCGGTAGCTCTCAAGGTCTAGAAATTTTCATATTAATTAGAGTAAAATAAAAATAAAAAAGAAATGAAATTCAGAATTAAAAATAAGGAATATTGAAACGGTGAGTTTAGAGTACATATAAAAATACAATTAGAAACAATGAAAATTCGGAATTAAAAAATAGGATACTGGAAGATGAATCTAGAGGCTATATAGAACATGAAATGACAATTAACGCACATAATTTTATAAGATTTCAAATTTATCATAAGAAATGAGGCTAAGTATGCAGATGTCACCAAAACTAATATAATCATTAAATTCTACTTCATAATACCATTGGATAAAAATGAAGCAAACCTTACATTAGTATCCAAACGATGAAAAATCCAAAATCGCAACTTCCGTTGGACCGAAACGATAAAGGCAATAACTTAAATATTCTAGCCAAATTTCTCGTTGGTTGCATTTAGTTACGAATGATTTTAGTTGCTTAAACTGATTAAATGTATTTACGTAAATAGGAAAAAATTCATTCGGACAAAATTAAAAAGAAACCTTATTTTGGCCCAAGAGCCGGCCACGGCCCAGAAGGCACGCCGCGGCCAATCCACGCGCGCGTAGGCGCGGGTGGCCCGTGAGAGGAGCGCAGCCGGTTAGAGCTTACTGTACATGCGGCCTAGCTTATAAAATACACAGTTAACATTACGTGATAATGTTCGAAGATAAATAAATTATTCATTGGGTTAATGATAATTAGGACGGATAAAAAATATTATTGCATATTGATATACTCATATTTTCATAACACGCTCTCTGTTAACTCTCACATGGCAAGCACATGATATCATTTACAAAATTGAACACGGACTCACGTGGAGACGGATTGTGTCATGACTCATGCATGACAGATGGTGCTCGGACTCTAATATGCCGTGTTTTGCGGATTTTTGAATTATCCGTTGTTCTTCGTATATTGTCCACATTACGCACCACACGCAATATCCGTGGACCCACATAGTTACGGAAGATGGACCAATTACACTTGCACTGGATGGGTTATTGCTTTATGTTTTTTTAATGGTATTATCACTGAATAAGCGACAAATGTAAAAAGGAAGAAGTAATCCCAATTGAATCCATAGCGCGTGATGAACAAAAAAATCTACGTCGTGTGTTGCAACAGGTTAAAAAATAAATTAAATTAATCGACGATGTGTACTCTGTGATGAGATCTTTATAATATTTTGTTATAGTTTATGATTTTCATCTCAGTAAATATTGAAGTTAAGAAGTGATGGTTTTTTTATCTCAATATTTAAAAAATAAAACAGCTGTTGGACACCACCAGCGTGTACTGTCCATCTGCCAGCTCTCAGTCTCTTACCAGACCAGATTTTTCTTCATCGCTTCTTATCGCTGTCTCTCTCCCTCCCCATCTCTATCCAGTGTCCTCCTCTCTTCTCAGTCTCTCCCACACGATACTCTCTAGATCTCCCCTCTGTCTCTAAAAGTTCTGACCAGTGATATTGCCATCCATGGAGCCAAGGGGGAAGTGGTAGACAGCAGGCAGGTGGATCCATGTTCACTGGTAACATTGTTCTCTCTCTCTCCCAGTCTGTCTCTCTCTCTCTTTCGAGTCACTCTCCAAGCCAGCGTTGCTACTCGCGCGGATCCGGCGCCGGTGCCCCTATTGCACGGATTCACCGTCGGCAGCGAGGGGAGGGTGGATCCGGCGACCTCTTCCCCTCCCACACGTATCCCGTCGTCCCTCTGCTCCCCTCTCGCACGGATCTGTCGCCGGCACCTGGATCCAATCGTCTCTTCACCCCCCTCTCGTGCGGATCTACCATCGGGGCGACGGGAGTGGAGGATCCGACGGCCTCTTCCCCTCCCGCACGGATCCCGTCATCTCTCCGCCCCCGCTGGTCGTGAACTAATAAACTTTGGAGGAAAATTAATGAATTATCTCAGATTAGATCTATGTTATTAACTATATGTTTGCTTGTCAAAACTTGTATCATCTTTAACCACTGTCATGAGATAGGTACCGCTACTGCTTGCAAATTATGTCCAATATCTCATCATATACAAACTTTAAACATGAATATATTTGTGTTGAACTTCAATATATGAGAAATTCATGAATAGGTTTAAATGTTGTGTCGCCTCCAAAATGTTTCATTTTCTTCAATCCAAACTGCTTCAGTTTGCAATCTACTCCTATTAATGAGATCAAGTGTTGAAAGCTTCGGTTTTTTCTCTTCTTCTGTTTTTGTCTTCTCAGGAATCCAAGGTTGATGTGTGTGCCTTCCCTGTAAGCTCATGTAGTGTGATTAGGAGGAGAAACTGAGCCGTTGGGATGGACGGGATAAAAGTTCTGATGAGGTTAATGCATCAGTGACTGATTCTGATGGTGATCTCCAATCTGGTGAAGGTGATTGCATCTCCATTTGCTTCTACTTTGATTTTCCCTATTAAGGAAAACAGGTGGTGGAAAAATAGACAAATGCTCCATATTTTCATTATAGTTTGTAGCAGTTAAACTTCATGGTTGAGGAAAGGGGCATGTAGAGTGAAACTGGCATATCCTTAAAACGGTTTGGCATTGTTGTTTGGGAGTCATCTTTCAGCTTCTATTAAACATTGAACATTTATTTTAACAGATTGAAAAGGTGAAAACAAAAAAGGGAAAAATAATGGAACCCACTTAATTACTCTTCTTCTTTCCCACTCTGCTCTATTGGACTACTATACCGGATCTTCCATTTGTGCATTCAATATTTCTTATTTATTACTGCATGTTAATTATTCTGTGTCTTTCTTGATCGCTTCGGATTAGGTCAGCTGTGCTGATTGCATCATCATGGCCTTTTACTTTTAACATTCCATATATGGCTTTATGTGCTGTGCATGACTTCCTCTACTTCTTTTAGGGGAAAAGTGAGGCCCCTCTACTGTACTGTTGCATAATAATCCCATATATGGCTTTATGTGTTGTGCCTGACTTCCTCTACTTCTTTTAGGGCAAAAGAGAGCCCCCTCTACTGTACTGTTGCATAATAATACTATTCATGATTCTTATATTTAGGAACATAGGGAGTACTCCCCTTGTTTATGCCTCGAGGACCCACGTATTTTTGTATTATGATTCTTGGCAGAGACTTACAAAATATAATTGAAAGCTAAAAAAAAACTTGCTGAATTTTGAGTGCTTTGTTCTTCCCTTCATGTTTATATAGTGAACTCTCCGAGGATATTCCCTCGGTCATTGTGAATCTTCTTCTGGTTACTCTTTGATGGGTTGGAGCTATGGAATCGAGATGGTTGCCAAAAAATATTCAGGTAATTACTGCCAATATCATCATGTTAATAATGATTTCATTATGCATGATAAATAAGTTGTATTTCTTGCTCCTGGTGCATGCATTTAATACGACAGTTTATGCAAATGAATATCCTGATTTTAATTGCTTCTAAAGTTAGGCCCAAAAAAATCTAATTGTTAAGGGCTAAAGAATTACCTTCCGTCGTCATAAATAAACGCAGATGTATCACGTCCAATAGGAAATTGCTCAGTTAAAAAAAAATCTTCTGGGTGCATATGAGTAACGTCGAGCGAGAGATTGCTTAGTATGCAGACCAAATATCGGGTGCATATATAGTCTTGTCTGTGGTTGAGAAGATGAGAAGATGTTTGTATCCTACTCGATCATGTAATTTCTATTTTTGGACTCTATGTAATTCCTGTGTATGTAATTCCTGAGTCATGTAATTGTATCTGACTATATTTGGTATTGAATCCTTCCACGTGCGCACCAAAATATCGGAAACAGCGGTGGGAAAAAACCGGACGGACAATAAAAAGACAGATGGAAAAAAATCGGGCCCACTAAAAAACGCTAAAAAACTGCGACCCACTAAGAAAAAAATCAAACGGAACAAAAGATAGGGAAAAACCGAGCCCACCAAAAAAACCGCGTGCAAAATAAACCGATGACGGACAAAAAAACCGCGTGCAGAAAAAAACCGATGATGAAAAAAAATCACGAAATCCTTACTTATTTTTTAATTTTAAGTAGGTATAGTTATATATATATGTCACGAGAAAGAAGTCAAAGAACTGCATGTCTTCTTGCATAAATCAGCGAACTAATTTATATGTGCCGCTTCAAACTCTGGACTCATTCCGGCCAACATGTAGCTTATTATGGCATGATTACCTTGTATACATACGTACGTACATTGTTTCGTACGGCCGGATGAACACTCTTGCACCGGCAATTATTATTTAAGTCCAGCTTGCTTGCTTAACAATGACGTTATTGATTAATTGATATAGTTTACTGGGGGAGGCATTATGTTGCACGGACCAGTACTGTACTAACAACGATCTGTGTACTAATTGTGTGCGCGTGGTACGGCACTAATGAATCGTCATTTACTAAGGTAGCATCAACTGGAGTAGTAGTATAGTATATAAAAGCAACTGGAATAATAATGTCCCAGTTGGAGTACACCTAGTTGCACATTACCTCAAAAAATTGGCCAGGCACCTTGTGTCCTCAGATATTACGCACAAATAGTTATATTTCAATATAAATATAATGATATTATATATTTATTGCTGGGCCCCATCTCTTTAATAAATTTTGGAGGACGCATTATATTCGGTGGAGGTTGAGTGTGGTGGTGCGTGTGTCCATGTCTTCCGTGTAATAAAAAGAGTAAAGTATATAGTCGGTCCCTAAATTTGTGCGGGTGTATTATTTAGGTCCCTGAAATCTCAAAATGTATTTTTGAGTCCTCGAAGTTGTCTTTGGTGTCATATAAACGGGTTCTAACCCGCTCCATGCGCTGATGTGGCATGCCACGGTGACGCCTACGTGTTAGTGTGGACTCACATGTAAGTCACATGTATAAAAATAAAATTTAAAACCATATTTTCTCCACTTAGCTAGAGAGAAAAAAGATAAAATTTAAAAATATTAATTCTAAGGTAGAGAGGAGAAAATATGTTTTTAAATTTTATTTTTTCTATATGACTGATATGTGGGTCCCACTGACACGTAGGTGCAACCGTGGCATTCCACGTCAGCAGATGGAGGGGGTAGGAGTCCATTTGGACCTATATGATACCGAAGACAAGTTCAAGAATCCAAAAATACATTTTGAGAGTTCGGGGACCTAGATAATACACCCGCACAAGTTTAGAGACCACCCATGTATTTCACTCTTAAAAAACTGACTGAATCTCAAAATTCAAAAATTTCAACTCAAATTCTCAAAACATTCAACTCAAAATTTTGAAACTTTTCAACTCGAATTTCAAAAACCTTCAACTCACAATTTCAAATTTTTCATCTCAAAATTCAAAAAATTTTATTTCAAAAATCAAGAACTTTGAACTCAAATTTTAAAACTCTCAACTACAATTTTAAAACTTTCAACTATTCTTTTAAAATTTTAACTACATTATTTATGTATTTTTTTAAAAAAAATAGTGCTAAATTGGCTGTGCTACTTAGGCAGCCACCACACACGCACCAAATCGGAATCCCGACCTCTCAAATAGGTCAGGGTATGAGGTTGGAGAAGAAGCCTTCCCAAGAAAAAAAACAGTCGAGGAGGAATTTCTAATGGAAAGGCGGGTAGATAAAGATAAGCAATCAGCTGGTGCCTACTCCTCCTGTACTTGAAACGCCTTTTTGTTTCGGTCCACATAGTGGAGTGTGGAGTGGTGGTTTAGAGCGAACGAGCGAGTGCTTATCAGGGACAGGTGTGTACTGAGGAGGAGACTTCTTGTTCCAGTACCAAACGGAACTGAATTCTGTCCTTTCTAGGTACGGCATATGCCACCCAGACCTAACCTGCTTTTTATTATTCAGTTCTTTTTTCCATCTCTCCACATGCATTGCTCATTTTCATGACTGGCTGGCCAGATATATGCTTTCACCTTTTGCTAATTGATACTGCCTTTCGGTAGCCTTTTTTGGCTTCAATTGCTCGTGCCACGTCATCACTGCATTCATAATTTCATATGCTTCTCTGTTTCCAAACATAAGCATTTTTGGGTCTACATTTTGTGTGCAATATAATCATTTTTATAAACTGATTCTAACAATCTAAATATTTTCATCCAATCAGACGCTTAGAAAGAATCCAAGCAATTCAAAATCTAAAATTTGATCAATAAGGTAACAAAAGCATAGAACATTTCTTCTTAATTTTAGACCCTATTTGTTCAGGCTTATAAGACAGCTTACGGGCCAAATTTTTGTTTAACTTTTTCAAAGCTATAAGTAACTCTGACACTATTAAGCCAAAACTTAGGTTGGAGAGCTTTTTTTAATGTGAGGTAGAGGTATGACCCGGGTTCAATATTTTCGTTTTTGGTATTTGTATCTGGGGATACCGATATGGTGAAATTTCCAAAAATTTGAACGAATATTACTAAAATTCAAGAAAAAAAAGAACTTCGGCTGAAATAATATCGTATCGAGGAGGGGGGTGATAGGACCAAAATTTTGGAAATTCCGTTCCGGAATTTTAAACCCTAGGTATGACTCCACCCTTAAGCTTAAGAGTTTAATTAATTAAATCCACCGACTTATAAATCATATAAGCCAAAAACTGATTTAAAAGGCTAAACCAACAAACCTAAATCTAAATAAATAGACACTTAATCTTTGCTTAAATAGCCTAGAAATGGAGTACTACTCCAGAGATATGAGCTAAAATGGATGGTTGGTTTTAGGTATGAGCATACATACCAAGATACGAGTTATCACTTTTGTAGATATGCTCAAGCTAGTGGCTGCCTGCATGATGGACAGATAGCTTATTCCTTGTGTGTCCCATTCATGCTTTCTATCGAAGTGGAGAGACAAACACCTAATATGCCTTTATTTCAAAAGAAAACCTAATATGTTGGCTTTTAGAAATCTTTTACCATATCATCAACCTGAAAAGATTTAAGCAAATCAAACACAATTTGATCTACTTTCATCCCTACATACATAAATATTACGCATTATATGACATGGTACTATCACAGTCGACGTGTTCCCTCTCCCTCGTGTCGCTCGCACAACCACCCATCCTCGAAAAAACAAAGAAAACCGAATTGTTGGTTAAAAAGAAAAAACAGTTGATTAAAAAATACCACTGTGAGATCGTTTTGGTCTATGGGCTCATGCAACCTATTCTCATATGACCATGTTGTAATGTACGAGCATTCATGCTCCTGTAAAAGTTAAAAAAATGGTAAAAACCATTTTGGGGAAATATGTTACATGTGACTAATCTAACTGTAACTGTATCTGTGTGTTCGATGATGTATATAATGTGGCAAAAAAATTAAGAATATATTGGTCATCATTTTTTCTCGGAAATATACCAATGAGGAAATTATGCATAATAATAAATCATCGTCGCGAGAATGACATGCGAACACTCAATGAGTTCGCGCTGAAACCGTGCGAACTATGTGCATGATCAATAAGATCGCATGTGGACACCGTGAACTTGCAAGAGTTCGCGTGGGCAGGAAGCGAAGTAATTTTATAGGACCACGAGATTGCATACTTTTTGTGTGAACTGATCGTGGAGCTTGCACCATGCCTCCCATCTGCTTGAATTTTTTTGGATGCTGGCGCACGGTGTCGTCAATCAAATATGATCACAATTGTAAAGAAAGATAGAGGGATTTAATTACATTATTACATTGGTTTTTTTAAGTTAGCTGGGCATTTGCCAACTCAGTGGCACATGCAGCAAAGTAGCTCACAAGAGCTACTAGTTTGCTGGCCCATATATGATGTCGTCTTTAAACTGGCCCTCGCGTACGCAAGCAACGATCTCGGCACGCCGACGATAACCTCGCGTGGTGGTATATTTATGCACACAAATCTAGAAGTGATATATTCATGCAAATTCAGAAAAAAATATTATATTTTCATTTTATGTTTCATATAACGTGTGCGTGCAAGCAGAAAAGAGAGAGAGAATGGCCGAACGGGACCGTCCCCGGGGTGCACGGGACCAGTCAACAACTCCCCAAAAAACATCTTTTCTTACCCGCGAAGACCTGAAGAGGAGGAGGGCCCATGCGTCGGTGGGTAGGGTGAAAGATCCATGGGTAGGTGTAGTCGTGAGATTTCGTACGAGTCCGCACTCACAACCTGTACGATCCGTTCCTCTCCTCCCCCGCATCACCCCCTCCCCACTTCTGCCCCAGCCTGTACTCACTCCGTACCGTACCTCCCCTTCCGCACAATTACCATTCAACCCCCACATGACCACGTATATTCCTGTCCTTTGCCAACCATGCTTGTACGCTTGGAGCTTTACCCAGGGGCAAATACGGTAACCCAGTGCTGACCTCACCGACGCGCCGCCGGGGCACTCTCGTCATCTCCCCTTCTTCTTCTCCATCCATGTACTCTAGCCAGTCCACCATTATTCATTATTACTACCTTCCCTCCCCTTGTCGCAAATTGCAATCAGCTTCGCCATGGCCTCGCCAACGCCAACACCTCCTACCCACCACGCCAAGCGCCGCCGCCTCACCCTCTCCCCGCCCCCGCATCTCCACGACCTCGCCGACGAGCTCCTCTTCCTCATCCTCGACCGCCTCGCCGCCGCGGACCCACGCGCCGTCAAGTCCTTCGCCCTCGTCTCCCGCGCCTGCCACGCCGCCGAGGCGCGCCACCGCCGCATCCTCCGTCCCTTCCGCGCCGAGCTCGTCCCATCCGCGCTCGCCCGCTACCCCGTCCTCTCCCGCCTCAATCTCTCCCTCTGTCCGCGCGTCCCCGACGCCGCCCTCGCCGCGCTCTCCGCCGCGCCGTCCATCTCCGCCGTCGATCTCTCCCGCTCCCGCGGATTCGGCGCTGCCGGACTCGCCGCGCTCGTCGCCGCATGCCCCAATCTCACGGACCTCGACCTCTCCAATGGCCTCGACCTCGGCGACGCGGCGGCGGCCGAGGTGGCCAAGGCGCGCCGCCTCCAGAGGCTGTCGTTGTCGCGATGCAAGCGCATCACTGACATGGGGCTCGGCTGCATCGCCGTCGGTTGCCCGGACCTGCGGGACCTCTCGCTCAAGTGGTGCATCGGAGTCACCCATCTGGGACTCGACCTCCTCGCCCTCAAGTGCAACAAGCTCAACATCCTGGATCTCTCCTACACCATGGTACTGATTCCTTGCCTGATCTTCATTTCTCTGTTCCATTCCATTTATATTACTTCTTGTACCTAGACAACAGAAAGAAAAAAAAATCTCCCTTTGCCCCTTCCATGCGCTTCTTGATTTCAAGGTCTGTTTTTTTTTTTTTTTGAGGAAACTTTAGAGAGTTTTTTTTTCTTGGTTCTTGTTTGTGAATCTGCCGGTTTCATGTTCTCTGCACCTGACATGAATATTGCCGCAAAACTACATTAGCCTATGATGGCAGAAACGCTTTGGAAATTGGACTATTCTTGATCTGCAGATGCTCTTATCTATAACGAAAACGATCTTTGCCTCACCTTTTTAATTGTCAGAACCTGTCGTAGCTAGTATCCAGACTCCTACTTCTCCCGTTGATTTGTTTTATCATCATTTTTTGGTTATAGGTTAATTGTTTGCCCTGCAGTTTAGCTGAGGTTCCAATCACACTCGTTAGACTAAGAAAAAAAATGTTGTGCAGATTGTAAAAAAATGCTTTCCAGCCATCATGAAGCTACAAAGTCTTCAAGTGTTACTACTGGTGGGATGTAATGGAATTGATGATGATGCCCTTACTAGTCTTGATCAAGAATGCAGCAAATCACTACAGGTAAGCATCATCCCTTATCTTTTTCTTTGTGAGAGTTGTGTTAGCTGAATTTTAATAGTATCCTTGTTTAACGTCTTCTGCTTTGAGTATATTCAGATAGCTTCCTGAACAATGTAGTGTCTGTTATGTGAAGTAGGTTTGTAATGTTAATGTTTTAGGGATACTAGCATGTATGTACCTCGTATATTGGTTTGGTGCATTCCAGTGCTAACTAGGATATTGCTACTGAAACAAGTTGGATTAAATCATTGTTAGCCTTCAACTGTAAGAGTATCACAAGTTCTGGTAACTGAGCTGAAATTATGTCTGTACTCTTTCAGGTGCTTGATATGTCAAACTCTTACAATGTCACTCATGTTGGTGTTCTGTCCGTTGTGAAGGCAATGCCAAATCTGTTGGAACTCAATTTATCATACTGCTCTCCTGTAAGTACCCCACTGTCTATCACCTGGACAATTCGACATAGCTTGAACTCAGTTTATTTAAACTGTTTGTGTCGCAGGTTACTCCTTCTATGTCAAGTAGCTTTGAAATGATCCATAAATTGCAGACACTGAAGCTGGATGGTTGCCGATTCATGGATGATGGATTAAAATCCATTGGAAAATCCTGTGTTTCTTTGAGGGAGTTAAGTCTGAGCAAATGTTCTGGAGTGACAGATACAGATCTTTCTTTTGTCGTGCCAAGACTGAAAGATTTGCTGAAGCTGGATGTTACTTGTTGTCGCAAAATCACTGATGTTTCGTTAGCTGCCATCACAACCTCATGCCCCTCCCTCATCACTCTGAGAATGGAGTCCTGTAGCCTTATTTCCAGCAAAGGACTACAGCTGATTGGAAAGCGCTGCACTCACTTGGAGGAATTGGACCTTACTGACACTGATTTGGATGATGAAGGTTTGAAAGCTCTCTCTGGATGCACCAAACTTTCAAGCCTAAAAATTGGCATATGCTTGAGGATAACTGATGAGGGCCTTAGACACGTTAGCAAGTCCTGTCCAGATCTCCGAGATATCGATTTGTACAGGTTATTCCCTACACATTGCATTTTTGTTTTCCTTTCCTTTTGCGATAGGAGCCTAGACTAACTAATAGCCTCTCTTTCAGGTCTGGGGCCATCAGTGATGAAGGGGTTACTCATATAGCTCAAGGATGCCCAATGTTAGAGTCTATCAATTTGTCCTACTGCACAAAAATAACAGACTGTTCACTGAGATCACTTTCAAAATGCATAAAGCTGAACACGTTGGAGATTCGTGGGTGCCCCATGGTTTCATCTGCTGGTCTCTCGGAAATTGCCACAGGATGCAGGCTACTTTCTAAGCTTGATATCAAGAAATGCTTTGAGATCAATGACTTGGGAATGATTTTCCTTTCCCAATTCTCTCACAATCTCCGGCAGGTATTAGCCCATTCTGCTGTAAAAGAAATAATCTCAATACCGTGTTTCACAATTGTCTTAATAACATCTCCTCATCACTGCAGATAAACTTGTCATATTGTTCGGTCACCGACATTGGGCTTATATCCCTTTCAAGCATATGTGGCTTGCAGAACATGACCATTGTGCATTTAGCGGGTGTTACACCTAATGGACTGATAGCTGCTCTTATGGTCTGTGGTTTGAGAAAAGTGAAGCTTCATGAAGCATTCAAATCCATGGTGCCATCACATATGCTTAAAGTTGTTGAAGCCCGTGGTTGTCTTTTCCAGTGGATTAATAAACCCTACCAGGTATTCTACTATATTTCTTTTCTGGTTATACAAAGTATAAGATGCTAGTCGGTTTACTTGCATAGAACTGAAGGGCAAAATACTTCACCCTTGTGTTTTGGCCATCTTCATTAACTGGTATGCAGTTTATTAGAAAGCAGTGTCTAATAACAGGTGTGGTCTTGGCAGGTTGCGCTAGAACCATGTGACGTATGGAAGCAGCAATCGCAGGATTTGCTTGTATAGTGAATGTTTCAAAGATAAACGTTGTGGAAACCGGGGCGTGTTTTGTGGTGTTGAATTTATCTAGAGCACCATCTCCAGTCCTAGAGAGTGAGCTCCAAAAGTTTTATGCCATAACTGGCTGAGTAATGTATTGAATTACTGACGGACCATAAAAACATACAAGTACTGGTATTTGCCTGTATGCCAGTGGACTCGAGGGAGGTTATATTCCTGCTGTGTTGTATATAGCGCAGGTAGGAATCAACATCAAAGAGAGATCATTTGAGTAGTAAGTGTGGAATATGCGATATTCCTTGTGCCTTTTTGATGCACAATTTGATTAATGGAATGGAACATTGCATTTTCATTATATTTTGGTTGTTCCATCTCCTAGTGTGTTATGTGGAATGTAATCTGGATTGAAGTCTCAGCTTCCTTGCCTGAATAAAGGCACTGAACACTATATTAGTTTTCTGCGAAGGTCTGAATGCTAGCTAGTTGAGACTTGAGACATGGTGCCCAGATTGCACAGCTTGTTTTGTTGTTGCTACTCCAGTTCACTTCTCCCAGCAGAGATATGAAGAGTCATTTACACGGCAAGGTTCCACGCATGGTCCAATGCATAAAAATGCTTATTATTTTACTTTCGTTGGTGTTGGGCAATTGTCTCGAAGGACCGAGGAAATAGGTGAGAGCAACCATCATAAAAATGCAAGTCACAAGTCGATGTTACAACCGAATATGTGAGAGGAGGGAACAACAACAACAGGTAGGCACCGAATGAAGAGGGGGATGGATGGGGCGCAATGCAAAACTGCAGATGCATATGCAGGTAGGCGATTCAACATCTGATTCTGGAGCTGAGAAAATAAACAAATACTCTAATTGCAAGCAGCCAACGTCCCAACCCAACCAACAGTTGCCATAATGAGCAACTTCCGTCCATCCACAACTACTGTATACGTGTATACTGTACTATCCGTCGTCGCCGTTGTGCACAGGGATCCCTGCATGCCTGCATCGATGGATCAGAATTCAGATAGTATCCTTTTGCTACACTGCATTGCATTTGCACTGTCATTTCCTTCCTTCTTTTAGTCTTACTGTATAGTTTCATCTGCAGTATGGTAGACTAGTACACATACACTGGTAATCGTTCAACATAATAAAATGGTAAGATGTTTTCCTGAATTTTTCAGGCATGAAGGACGAAGTGCTCCTACCTTACCTTACCTGTATGGCCGGCCTGGCCATCATCGATGCACATCCGTCCTCATTAATGGCCGATCGATGCCCAACGCACAACATCACCATCAATGATAAACAACAAAACTACTTCAACCACCCTACGCATGCATTCAACTCCGAGATGCCCAGTACTCCATTCTTCCTCTCTTCCTAGCCCTAGGGGACTCAGCAGCACTAGCAGCAATGGGGATCTGCTGCAGCAAGGGGAAGGAGGAGCTTGAGGACGTCGAGGGATTTCCATGGAAGCACGACGCCTTCTTCCACGAGCAGCTTTGGAGCGCTGGCGTCTCCATGCACACCAAGCAAGGCTGGAAGGGCGCCAACCAGGATGCCATGACTACCTGCCAGGTAACCACATCTCTCTTGGATTGCTTGCATGTTTGTTCCAGTCCTCCTTCGCTTCTTGCCTGTACAGATTCGCTGAATCTCTAGCCATGGAGGAATTGGGTAATGCTAGAAATTAAGGGGCTATGTTTGCCTACTACGACTTTAATTCAGGACTTGATTTGACTGTGAGCACCATACACTAGTAGATTCATCCCTGCTCTGCTGAAACTGATTTTTTTGTAGCCTGAGCTGTACCTGCATTTCTGTAATAGCCTGTATTTACTTCAAATCTTCAACTATACCTGATTGCTTGCTCTTGCATGTTTGTTCCAGTGCTGCTTAGCTTCTGGTCTGTACAAATTCCCTCATCTTATGTACACAAGCTAAAGCTAGCCATGGAGGGAATAGGGTAGTTCTAGTAAGGGGCTTTGATTAGCTACTACAAGCTGAATTCAGAACATGATTGGAGCACAGTGAACTAGATTCATCTCTGCTTTTGCTGAAACTGAAAAATGTTCCTACATTTCTGTAATATTTACTTCAACTGTACCTGTGTCTCTCTAGCTTGCACCTCCAATGCCAGTACGTTTCCCTTTTCCCTTGATGTGCACATTTAACTTACTATATAAGATAATCTTGGATCTTGATGTGCTACCTGTGTCAAGTTTATTAGGACTTTGCGGGGCACAAGGGCCAGATATTTTGTGGAGTTTTTGATGGGCATGGCCCTCTTGGAAGGGAAGTTGCTCGCCATGTTCGCGATGTCCTTCCTATGAAACTATCCTCCTCTTTGGCACGGAAAACTGAACAACATCCATCCAGGAACACTGATAAGGAAACCTTGGATAAGTCAGATTGCACCTCATTGAACGATACAAGCAATGAGAAGCAATTGTTATCGACCTGGAAGAACATATTTGTCAAGACATTTGAGGATGTTGATGAGGATCTGAGGCAACATTCTGGAATTGACTGCATTTGTAGTGGCACAACTGCTGTCACTGTCGTTAGGCAGGTACTAGTACTACAATTATGCAAACTTGCAAAAATTTTTTGTATTGCCAATAATCTTGCCCATGTACTAGACTATAACTACACCATTTCTGACTAAAACCAAGCTTCTGAAACCATCAGATGCAAGAAACAAAAGCTTGTCGAATTTTATGTGTATGTTACAGCTATATTTGTGCCTAAGTACAAACTCGTAATCATTCTGTTTAAATTCCCAACTACTATTCTTATGCACAGGGTGATCACCTGATCATTGCAAATTTGGGCGATTCACGTGCTGTTCTTTGCACCCGGGACATCAAGGACCGCCCAATTCCGGTCCAACTCACAACTGACCTGAAACCAGATCTTCCAAGTAAGCCTCTGAATTTCTCATAGTACAGAGATGTCTAAATCCAGATATTCACTTGTCATTCATATGGGAGCTTCTGACAGGTGAAGCTGAGAGGATCCTGAATTGCAAGGGGCGAGTTTTCGCCATGGACGACGAGCCTGGTGTGCCTAGGATGTGGCTACCAGACCAAGATGCACCGGGACTTGCCATGGCAAGGGCCTTCGGAGATTTCTGCTTGAAGAGTCATGGACTTATCTGTACACCAGAAGTCTATTACAGGAAGCTATCCGAAAAAGATGACTTCTTGGTACTTGCTACTGACGGGGTAAGAAAAAAGAAAGACTTTTGTCTGATGATGCAGCCGAATTCAGTTTCATTTAATCACCATCTTTCCATAATCAAGAGTAACATTTTTCTCTTGGTTGTTTCACTACTATTAGAAATGGAATGAGCACAAAATTAATAGTGCAAAACCATATGATTGCAGCCAGAAAAGCGACAGTTAGCTGAAACATGAATGCTTTTGCCTCAATCAATACTGTTTTTCAGATAATGCAACCAATCAAAATTTCATCTACAGCGAATTTATATATCAGAATAGCGGGTAGAGGTTGCTTTTCAGATAATGAAACCAATCAAATTGCTGTGGGTGCAGATATGGGACGTGCTATCGAACAAGGAGGTGATCAAGATCGTGTCGTCGGCCACTGACCATTCCAAGGTTGCCAAGCAGCTCATCGAGCGGGCAGTGCGCGCGTGGCGGCGCAAGTTCCCGACGTCGATGGTCGACGACTGCGCCGTCGTCTGCCTCTTCTTGAAGCATTCTCCGTCGTCGGAGGAGAACACCCATGTAGACGCGAAGGCGCCTCAGGCCGTGTCGTTCACGGGTAGCTTCCGCAAGGTCCTGGGCGGCGGCAGCAGTGGCGGAGGCGAGGCGGAGGAGGGGACGAATGTATGGAGAGCTCTAGAGGGTGTGGCACGGGTGAACTCGGTGGTGAGGCTGCCGCGGATGGGCGCCGTGCTGAGCTGGCGGCGGCGGTCGACGTCGCTGGAGGAAGACGACGAGGCGAGGATTGATTGATTGATTGGTTGATTGGTAACAGTCGCTTTTGTTGCTGGAAAACGTAATCCAGAGGATTTGATTATATGCTTTAAATGGAAAAAATTAGGGAGGCGCTTTAGAAGTTGATTGACGTAAACGTATGTCGCATTCAGGTTGTTGAGTTGGATAATTGGATATACTCCTACTGTACGGAAATAGGGACCGATACTGCTTCTGCTTCCAGCCTTCCCTCCCTCTCTTGCTTAACTTGATTGTAGTAGCTGAAAATGATTGGCTAGCTGTTTCTGCTTGATGGATGTGGTGGCCTTTGTTTGATTTATTGTCATTAATCTTTCTTCCTTAATGGAGTATGCTACCAACAATTAAATGGACACATATGATTGATGATAGTATCTGGAATGGATTAAACTCAATTGCAATCTCTCAGTTCATCTGATCTGGGAGCAGAGTTAGAGGAGCCCGTGCACTGAAAATTCAGGCAAACACATCGCCGGAGTCGCTGTGTATCGCCACCCAGTGCGCGGGGAGCAGCGGGAGGTCATCGTCGGAGCGCGTGAAGAATTAGGGCAGTGGCGATTTCTGGCGGGAGGGTGACGCGACTGGCGGCGACGAGAAGCTCCTCTTGTTGATCTACACAATTCACTTGATATATCTTTTCTATAACATAATCTTGAATCTTTGAAGGAAAGTTGTTTCACCATGTTCGCAAGGCCCTTGTGATGAAACAATCCTCTTCCTTGACACTGAAAACTGAACAAGATCCCTCCAATAACACACATAAGGATTCCCTGGACGAATAAGACTGCACCTCATTCAGTGATACAAGCGATGAGAAGCAATTGTTATCCAGCTAGAAGAACTATTTGTAAGAGATTTGAGGATGTGGATGAGGAGCTGAGGCAACATTCTTGAATTGACTGCATTTGTAGTGGCACAAACTGCTGTTGTTGTCGTCAGACATGTATTATTTAGTAGTACTACGATTACAAAAACTTGCAACCTTTTTTTACTGGCAAGGGTCTTGTCCATATACTAGAGCTACACCATCTCTACCTAGAACTAAGCTTCTGAAATCATAAGATGTAAGAAACTGAACTGGCCAGATTTTTTGGGTATGTCATGGTTATAGTTTGTATATGGTTAAATACAAAACTATCGAACCCTTGAATTGCTATGTTTTCCCATTGCTATGCTTATGAGTAAGGTGATCACCCGATCATTGTAAATTTAGTCTGAGGCACCCCCGAGGTGCAAAAACTGTGTTTTCTCTCCTCCTTTTAATGAAATGGGCAGAGCTCCTGCCGTTCCCCTAAAAAAAAAAGTAAATTTGGGCGATTCGTGTGCTGTTTTTTTGCACCTGTGCAGCAAGGACCGCCCAATTGCAGTTCTACTCGCCACTCACTCTTGAAACTTAGATATTCCAGGTGAGCCTCTGAATTTCAGAGATGAAACGGGATTGTGGCGTACTATTATAGTTGGGCCTGAATGGTATTGTCTCGTACATGCGGCCCATTTTAATTGGGCCGGAACGGTATTGACAGATGGAATACGTGCGGCCCATCGAACCTAGTTGGCGTCTTCCACCTTGGCTTGGCAAGCTCGTCGTTCCGGCCTCTTGTTCCTTCCGATCAACAATGGCGGACGGAAACGCGACATGCGATCGTCGTCGATCTGTCTCCTCCCTCTCATCCGCACAACTAAAAATAGCTCAACGACAAGCATGGCCTCTCATCCTCTTCTCTCTGCACCTTCCAGACGGACCACACACTAGCAAGCTACGGCTACCTCGTCGATCGATCATGGCTTCCCTCATGCAGCCTGCAATGCTCCTCTGCTAGATCATACCAACAATTAACAAGAATTATTAGCTAGCTTAGTTTGATCGATGGCAGCAGGTGCGAACATGTCGGAGACGGTGAAGCCGGTGGTGGCGGCGTGCTACGACAACAACCTCGTCAACTCGCAGGGGATGTTCCTGGGCGACGAGCCGCTTCGCTTCTCGCTTCCGCTCCTCCTGGTGCAGGTGTCCATCATCCTGACCCTCTCCGCCGGCGCCCACCACCTCCTCCGCCGCCTCGGGCAGTGCCGGTTCGTGACCCACATGCTCGTCGGCATCTTCCTCGGCCCCTCCGTCCTCGGCCGCAACCCCCAACTCCGCGAATCCCTCTTCTCCGAGCGCGGCACCTACATCCTCGAGAGCGTCTCCCTCGTCGCCCTCATCCTCTTCCTCTTCTCCATGGCCGTCAAGACCGACCTCTCCCTCCTCCGCCGCCCCACCGCCCGCGCCCTCGCCGTCGGCCTCGCCGGCTCCCTCGTCCCCCTCGCCGTCACCCTCCCCGTCTTCCACGCCCTCAACCCCTCCCTCCCCGCCGACCTCCGTGGCTCCTCCCTCCTCACCGAGCTCGCCGTCCGCCTCTCCCTCTCCTCCTTCCCCGTCGTCGCCGACGCCCTCGCCGAGCTCGACCTCCTCAACTCCGACCTCGGCCGCGTCGCCCTCAACGCCTCCCTCATCACCGACGTCACCTCCTGGTTCGTCCGCGCCTGCTTCGCTGCCGCCTTCCTCATCACCGAGGCCAAGTCGCCGCTCTTCACAGCCAAGATCCTCGCCTCCTTCGCCACCTTCGTCCTCTTCGTCGCCTTCGTCGCGCGCCCCGCCGGCCGCTACATCGCGCGCAAGCGCACCCCGCCCGGGGACCTCCTCTCCGAGGGCTCCTTCGTCGTCGTCGTCATCGCCGCGCTGCTCTCCGCGCTCGTCACCGACGTCATCGGCTTCAAGTTCATGATCGGCCCCATGATGCTCGGCCTCGCGCTCCCCGGCGGCATGCCCATCGGCGTCACCCTCACCGAGCGCCTCGACTCCTTCTTCATCGCGCTCTTCCTCCCGGTCTACATGGCGCTCGCCGGCTACCGCACCGACCTGGCGGAGCTGGGCCTGCTCGGCGTCGGCGGCGGCGACCACGAGGAGAAGTTCTGCGCGCTCGAGCTGTTCGTGGCGCTCTGCGTCGCCGGCAAGATGGTGGGTTGCGTCGCCGCGGGGCTCTTCTTCGCCATGCCGTTCCGGGAGGCCACCGTGCTGGCGCTGATGCTCAACATCCGGGGCATCGTGGAGGTGGCCGCCATCAACAACTGGGGGGACACGATGAAGGCGACGGCGGAGCACTACTCGACGCTGACGCTGTCGATGGTGGTCATCACGGCGGTGGCGACGCCGCTGATCAAGCTGCTCTACGACCCGTCGGGGAGATTCGCGCGGGCGAAGCGGCGGGCGATGGAGGGGGCGTGGCCCGACGCGGAGCTGCGCGTGATGGCGTGCCTCTTCAGCGAGGACCACGCGGCGCCGCTGCTGGACCTGATCGAGGCGTCGGGGTCGTCGCGCGACGCCCCCATGTCGCTCATCGTGCTCCACCTCACGGAGCTCGTGGGGCACGCGGCGTCCGTGCTGAGGCCGCACAGGAAGTCCCGGAGCAGCTGCGGCAACCCGACGCCGTCGGACCGCATCGTGAACGCGTTCCGGTACTTCGAGCAGCAGGCGCCGCTGGGCGCGGTGACGGTGAGCCCGTACGTGGTGGCGTCGCCGTACAGCAGCATGCACCACGACGTGTGCCTCCTGGCGCACAGCCGCAAGGCCAACCTCATCCTGCTCCCCTTCCACAAGTCGTCGGACGGCGCCCGGAGCACCGCCAACAACGCCATCCGCGCCATCAACCGGTCGGTGCTGCAGTACGCGCCGTGCTCGGTGGCCATCCTGATCGACCACGGCCTCGCCGCCGGGTCGGCGTGCGCGACGGCGTCGAACAGCACGCTGCAGCGGGTGGCGATGTACTTCCTGGGCGGGGCCGACGACCGGGAGGCGCTGGCGTACGTGGCGCGGATGGCGGAGTGCGGCGGCGTGTCGGTGACGGTGACGGTGGTGCGGCTGAAGCTGCGGAACTGGGTGGGGATGGGAGGGCGCGAGGAGATGAGGGACGAGGAGGCGCTGCAGGAGTTCTGGAAGAGGTACAGCAGCGGGGCAGGGGAGAGGGTGGCGTACGTGGAGAAGACGGTGGAGGACGGGGAGGGGACGGCGTCGGTGGTGCGCGCCATGAGCGACAAGTTCGACCTGCTGGTGGTGGGGAGGAGAGGCGGCGGCGTGGAGGGGTCGTCGGCGGCGCTCACGAGTGGGCTGTCGGAGTGGAGCGAGTGCCCGGAGCTGGGAGTGCTGGGCGACATGCTTGCCTCCGCCGAGTTCGCGGCCAAGGTGTCCATCCTCGTCGTCCAGCAGCAGGAGGCCGCCACAAGGAACGAAGACGATCGCTGACTAGATAGCCCATTCACCCAGCTCTGCTGCACTGGTGTTCTTATTAGGATTTTTGTCAAGCTTCTATATTCTACTTCCCTCTAGGCTTGCATAGCATACTCTGGCTTTGATATATGCTGAACACAGTGAAGTGTACAACCAATTATATATGAACCCCAATTAGGAATCTGTACAAGTATGCACGTGATATATTTCATGTTCAAACACTGTGAAGTGTGTATCCCATTTTGGCTTTCAGAATTTGGCCGGGTTTTAATCCATTTTCTAAAAGAATTTTGGCTTTCAGAATGTTATCTCAATAAAAAAAAATTTCTTCAGAATGTTACCTCATTTTACAAGGGGCTCTCTGCTTGGCTCTACAGTGATACTGTGCTGGAATGCTGGTGCAAAAAACTGTCGGCAATGCACCAACTAGTCTCTAACCTGCCTAAGCACCCAAGTCGTAATCCTGATCAAGTCCATGACGTAGATGCTACAGTCAAAAATGACGATGGCATTTGGAGCCATCGACGACTTGACCTTAATCACGGGGAAAGGAGAGCATCAACTACAGTGCAAACCTACTACTACAGAGAGTGGCTATTTCAAGTGAAACTGAAGCCTATTTCAATTGAGGTGGTAGCAAATGAGTTTCTCTGCTCAAGCTCATCGGAGATGAAGGTGTATGAATATTAAAGATATCCATTGGTGAATTTTTTTTACTGAAATTTGGAAATACCAATAACTGTTATAGATACTGGAGTAGTATATACATTCTGATATGTCAATATTACTGTGTACGATTGATTGTCTTTCGTTGACTACATGAAAACACCAACACCAAACGCGGTAATTACTTTACTGTTTGAAAGCTGGTTGCTAAAATTTATATTTATTGAATACATCCAAATCATCATAGCTGGTCAATGAGTCAATGGTGTATAGTTGGTCAACAAGAGGAGTGTATTCTACTCCCTTAAGAGGATATTCCTTCGTTGTTTTGCATGTCACTTAAATAGTTATAAAAAAATTTAAAAAAATTAGAAAGATGTATTAACGTGTGATATATCACTCCACCAACATGTAAGTTCAAATTCAACTTCTATATCTCGTAACGAAAAAACAAATTTAACTGTGGATATACGTTAACTAGTTGTAGTTTAAATTGTTTTTTTGTGAAATGTAGAAGTTGAATTTGAACTTGTATGTTTGTCAAGTGATATATCATATGTTAATACATCTTCTCAAATTTTTTCATAATTATTTGAGTGATATGCAAACAACGAGAGAACTTTTCCCTCGAAGGATATATATCAGAATGAAAGAAAGCTTAGAGCAAGGCTAATAATATAGCCAGCTGCTGACTGTATAGATCTTTATAGTCTATACCTCTCAGCTCACTCATATAGTGATTAGCTCTTAATTATAAATATGTGGTCCACATATCTCTCTCACAAATTTTCTTGGTTCCTGTGCCTAAGCTGACAATAAGTTTACAGCCCGCTTCTCCTCCCTCTCCTCTTCTCTCTTATCCAACTCAGCATTCATCTTTCTTAGATCCTACTATTATACATGCTCCTGCAGAGGACTGTAGTCTCCTCCTTTTCCTCCCACTTGTAGCAGGTCGACGTGGGACCCACACCACCTTTCCTTTCTCTTTGCTTTTCATCCGGAACTTGCCAGTGTCAGAGGGCTGCAGAGAGATAAGTGAAGCAAGTGAGCAGAGAGTGGGTAGCTGCGCCGAGCCTAGAGCAAGAAGAAAGCATCCATGGGAAACATCCTCCGGTGCTTCAAGGGAGACGACGATGGCGGCGGCGATCACTACCCCTATTACAAGCCAACCTCCAGGCCGCCAGACTACCATGGTGAGCCTGCAGCCCCAGCTCGAGCCCAGCAGCAGCAGCCTCTCGGCCCCCATGGCGTCACGCCGTCCACCGTCGGCGTCGCTGCCCTGGCGCACGACCTCCTCAACTTCGGATCCACATCCATGGTACATGCAACTCACTTAGCTCCTAGCTACATGCACTTACTCTCGATTTCCTCTTTTATTTAGCGTGCAACTGCCAACTGTACTAATTAGAGTTTACTATCATCTAATCTATCATCATGCAATTTTGCATCCTAATTAGAGGTTTCCAATTACAACTCATAGTTTCTTTGGTGTGTTCTACGACAAAAAATTGAGTTTGGAATATGAAAAATTATAGGTGTTAATTGCATCACTTGTGTAACTTTTCTCAGCCTTGAATCTCTCTACAATCGAAACTAATCTTTTTTTTTTGCCGGGCCGATCCAAGCTAGGCCGGCCAAATTTACTTAAGATTGAAGTACAAATATACAACCTTTCCAACTTCAACAAGAAGTTATCGAAGTAACGGAAGTTACCACAAAAGCAACCTCCAAAAGAAAAACAAATGACAGCTAGGTTTTACTCTCCTAAATTCTTGAAAACCCCAGCCTTCTCTCCAAATCACCACTTGCTCTTTAATCGATCCAAACAGGAAACCTGCCGAGCGCCGCTAATTCTGAAACACACATGAATTTCTCCTTTCCAAACCATCCAGCAAACAAGTAGCACCAGGCTGTCAATGGCGTCCCTGTAGCAGTTCCGAAAACCTTACCGCATCGCTAACCACCATTCCCCAGGTCCATACCTGACTCAGCCGGCAATAGGAAGCCAAACACATCCAACCCTTGATCATTCTCCACACCCTGGTCGTGTAGGGGCAAGAAACAAAGAGATGCTCGCAATCTTCATCGCTCACCAACCATAGCTGGTAGACCTGCTGGCACGGCCAACCACACTTACTCAGGTTATCCGTTGTGAGGCAGGCAGGCAGCGCCCTTTCTCAGCCAACCACATAAAGAACTTCACCTTCGACAACGCTCTTGTTTGCCAAATCAGGCTACCACATTGCTATACCGTATTTTCCATGAAGAACAAGCTGTATGCCGAAGGAGTGTACCTTCCATTTGATGCCTACTTCCAGATTGTCTCATCCTCCTCCCCCTCTTGCAATTGCACCCCCGGGCCGCGTCCCAAAAACTAATCTCTTTTTACTGAAGATAGAGGCATAGAGCAACACTTACAATATTCTTCTTTATTGGATTTCTCCTGCTATAAGTGATTGATTCAGTCATCTTTGTAAGGGGTATAGTGTATTGTAAATCAACCTCATTATCAGCACACTTTTGTCTTTTTGTTCTTTGTTTCTTTCTGCATGCTGATGAATATATGGACTGAAAAAATATCCCTCACCTACAATACTACCATTTCTATTAGCACTTGCAAATATGTTCATATTTTAATGCCACATCACGCCAAGTTCAATCACTCCTTTATCCCAGTTTTTTTTACCATTCATCTCCCGTGATCAGACATGTATAAAGTAAGTTTCTTTGTCCATATTGTTAGGTTCCTGATGGCCTCAATCAGCACGTTGCATCATCCAGGAAAGCACAGGTTAAATGGTAGGGATCAGCTCAATACAAGCTTCACTTTTTCCCTAATTTGATTTACTAAAATATTCTTTGAATTCTTTTACATATTGTAGTAGGAGAGAGTTTCAAGTAGAATAGAAGTATCTGTAATATAGTTCTGTTCCAATGGTATGTTATACTGTCAGTAATGACCAGTTTGTCACAAGCAAAAGTATTTGGCAAATATTTCAAGTAGCAGCTAGTATACGATACCAATACAACTTGAAATTCCACTGAACAAACTTCAAAGGAATGTTTGATCTGATATTTTAATTGGAATAATAATAGGTACCAGAAGATGTTGGAGGCGTATAAGAATACAACACCACCACCAAAAACACCAGCAGATGCTGCTCAGCTAATTGCAAGAGCCCTTAATATGATACAAAGAGCTGATTTGGAGGTAACTTTGTTTTTTCTATTTTGAGGCTCTAAATAGTTCAGTTTGAGTGACCACAGAATAATTCATTGATCATTTCTTACAAACTGAAATTATCTACCAAAGCAATTCACCGCAATGTGCCGTATGTTTCTATTGCTTAAATTGGCTACAGATAACTCTACGTATTCCATCTAAGAGACTATGTTTCCCTTTAGGGTATTCTTGAGTTTTACAACTTCCCAATCTCAGCGCTCCCCACAGCATCGTCAAACGACCAACCATCCTCACTACCAGAGGGCGTGCAGTTTGTGCTAAACACTTTGCCGGTACAGTGTGATCAACTATTACAACTATTCTGAATAATAGGCTTATCACCAAGAATCCGACATCACACATTGAACCATGATTTACATCATCGTTGACAAACGATAAATCTCACATGCCACTGATGTTATCAGGTTTATGATAAGTGCATTGGAGATGGTGATGGATTTACTGCATATGTTTCTACAACGGATCCGAGGGAATCTGCAAATGTGCCGTTGGAAGTGCATGAGTTGGTGATAGCAAGAACTCAAGCACGCAAATGTAGGGATTACCAGAGTGCTGATGCTCTTCTAAGCAGCCTTGACGAAGCTGGGTACAAGTATGAAAATTGTTTTTCTAATAGTTATTATAAAAAGAACACACAATCCTTGATATGTAGAAATGCTCCCATTTTCCCCACGCAGTTGACACATGCATTTATGCATTTTCCGAACAAAACTATGAATAATTTTTATAGCAGCTATTCATGATTAAATATGGACAATAATTACATCAGTTTGATTCGGTTTAATCATATATATGTGCTAGCTTTGTTTGGATATCACAGGAAAACATGTGTCTTACTCAGAACTAGCATGGTGGCCCGCGCAAATTGCGCGGTTAGCATCCTTATGTTTTCTCTCATATAATATCATATGTTTTTTCTTATTTTATTATTAAAATATCTTAAAATAATAACATAATTTAAATTTTGTACTAACTTTATCAAACTATCAATGTGTAATATTCATATTGTGTTGTATACACGTGATAATTATTAATTATTTTTAATACCGAATTTTAGTTTCTCAATTATATTTCTATGGCCTCTAGACTCCTGGTCCAACATTCTTTATTTTTTTAATTATGAATTTTATTCCTATATTTCTTATTTTAAATTTAAAATTTCAGTTATTTCTAAATTATACTCCTAAATGAACTATTGACTCCTCTTCCAATATTTCTTATTTTTCAATTCCGAATTTCAGTTATTTATAAATTGTATTTCTATGGACTCTAGACTCCTTTTCTATCATTTCTTATTTTTAATTATGAATTTTCATTATTTCTAATTGTATTTCTATATGGACTATAAACTCATCTTTAAATATTATTTATTTTTTAATTTCGAATTTCAGTTACTTCTAAATTGTGTTCCTATATGGACTCTAGACTATTGTTCCACTATTCTTTTTTTAATTTCTAATTTTAGTTATTTGTAAATTGTATTTCTATATGTACTCTAAACTCTACTTTTAATTTTATTATTTTTATTCGGAATTTTAATTAATTCTAAATTCCTATATGGACTCTATACTCTTCTTTCAATATTCCTTATTTTAATTCCTAATTTCTATTATTTCTAAATTGTATTTCTATATGAACTCTAAACTTATATTGCAATATATTTTTTTTTAATTCCGAATTTCAGTTTTTCTAAATTATATTTCTATATGGACTCTAAACTTATATTTTAATATTTCTTTTTTTAATTCCGAATTTCAGTTTTTCTAAATTGTATTTCTATATGGACTCTAGTCTTCATCCAATATTTCTTATTTTTTAATTTCGAATTTTCATTATTTCTAAATTGTATTTCTGTATGGACTCTAACATCTACTTTTAATTTTCTTATTTTTTTAATTCCTAATTTCCATTAGTTCTATTGTATACCGGCATAGACTCTAGTCTTCTCTTCCTATATTCCTTATTTTTAATTCCGAATTTCAGCTACTTTTAAATTGTATTCCTATATGGACTCTGTTTTTTCTTTTTCTCCGATTAATATGAGAATTTCTAGACCATGAGAGTGAACGTGGAGGCTTCTTTTTCTATTCGTTTAATAAGTTAATAGATTCTGATGAGCAGGATACTATCTTGTTCAGATGATGAGGTCCTTGCGAGGAAATATAGAATCAGAATGAGGTATCTACATCGCACCTCTACATTGAATAAAAAATTGATGTACTACTGTGATGTGTGAAGTGAATGATATTTCGTATATTAAAGGGGAATTGATGCACCGGAGCTTAAGATGCCATATGGGAAGGAATCACGGAATGCATTGGTGAAACTAATTGGTGGGAAGAGAGTCAAAATTTATGTATATGGTCTGGACCAGTTTGGGCGCTACGTTGGTGATATCTATTGCAATAATGTATTCATTCAGGTGAAACGTAACCTACTTCATCAGTACCTCCACATGTCATGATTTTACTGCTTCAACTCAAATTATGTGATATGAGTCCTTCAGGAGCAAATGCTGAAGAATGGCCATGCATGGCACTTCAAGACTTATGATAAACGCCCAGAATTTGCAAGAGTAAGAGATTCTGCTATATTGTGTTGTTACTTGTTTTGCTCTTTGACAGTTTTTTTTTGACATAAACTTTGTCGAGTCATGCTTACATATGTTATTATTTCTGGGTAATAAAGAGTCGTTCACTTACTCCCTGATTATGTAGTGGGAGAGAGAGGCAAGAGCTGCAAACCGAGGGCTTTGGGCGTCAGGGAATCCTGAGAAACCATGGGATTGGAGAAGAGACCAACGCAACGCAAGACAGGAGGCCATTCAGGTGTACTGAAAGTTGAGTCTCCAGCTCTCATTTGGCCACAAATGTGCATATATGTGTAGTTGGGTGACGTGGTTGTTGAGTAGCTTGCTGGCAATGAATGTGTCAGAAACCAAAAGCCAAAATGTATGTATGGTTTATGTTGTACGAAAGAGATTATATATCCAGGAGTCAGTTGTGCCGTGTGAAGTAACCTGAGAATGTATAGGTGAAATTAATGTGGTCAATGCAAGGGAGCTTTGTTCAGAAACAAGATCAACAAGGCAGGCCTGTGTTCTGCTGCAAAGCAAAGTTGAGAAGTAAGCTGTATATGCAAAATCGAGCTAGGCAGCTACGGTTGCTATATGATTCAGACAGCCTCGCTCGATCGTCAGGTAAAAAAAGGACAGGAGCAAACAAACAAGATTGAAAGCCGAAGGAGGGATTGGATCGATGGAGGGCGGCATGTCCAGCAGCAACAGGAAGAGACGACGAGAGCGTATGGCCTCTGGAGAAGAGGAGGCACCGAGATGGATCCATCTACAGGGTGGTCGACTACTGGAGCACATTTTTTAAGATAATGGATTAACTGACCTCTGCACTCAAACGGATGTACACAGCCAACCAAACTTACAAGAGTTCTTAGACTCAATCAAACATCCCCTTACAAATGGAGAAACAAAACCAACGGTTCACACAAAAGAGTACTTAGACTCTAGACTACTAAGAGACTCACATGCGACTCGCACAAACAAAGAAAAACTTAACGACATAGATCAAAGCAAAGCCTTAAGCTTCCAATCTTTTTCTTTGATTCTAACCAAACTTTGCAAAGAAGTCCAAAGTTCTCGTTTCCAACTTCTTGCACCCATCTTTCAACTGTTGGCCCTCTTCCTCTTTAACAAGCAAGGACCATTCCCGCGCCCAGAAAGTTCCCCTGAAAATTACCTGCACAAAAGAGTTAATTTTGGATCCATTAAAGATCACTTCATTTCTACAAAGCCACACCGCGCAGCATAAAGCCGCAACACCAATAAGTAAATGAGCTCTAAGACTAGGATGAACACCATGAGGCCAATTACCCAAAAGATTAGTGACATTAGTAGGTGGTTTGATTCCAAAAGTTATAAACAAAACATTCCACACAAATCTAGCTAGGTGACAATCAAAGGAAAGATGATGTATTGTTTCATTAGAATTACAGAAGCAACACTTAGTGCTACCAACCCATCCTCTCTTGGCCAAATTATCCTCGATTAGAATGACCCCTTTCCTAAAGTACCAAAAAAAGATTTTTATCTTCAACGGTACTCTTAACTTCCAAAACGTCTCTTTTGTTGGCACAACATCACTATATATAATGGCCTTGCACATTGAGCTAACTGAGAAAAAACCTTTTCTTATTTACTTCCCAAATAAAAGAATCACTCTTCTGTCAAATTTAACGGTATTACTTTCGCTACTACTTCCAACCAAGCTTTTAAATTATCCCCCAAAATAGCCCTTCTAAAAGATACATTAAGTGGTATTTTTCCAAGGACTCTCGCCACAGAAGTATTTTTATTTCTCACCAGATTATACAACCTAGGATAATCATTTGCCAAGGAGTTGTTTCTGCACCAACGGTCCTCCCAAAATCTCACTTGAGTCCCATTGTGAACCTTTAAAGATCCACAAGAAAAAAAGCGTTCTTAGACGCCATGAGCCCTGATAAAAAATGAGTATCCCCAGGTTGCTTCTCCACCTGCATGAAAGTTGGGAGCACATTCTTATCACTCAAGCACATGACTACTGGAGCAATTCTTCCATGTTGCAGATCTTATCACTCAAGCTTGCTGCCCCTGCTACTGCTATTGGTGGTGACGGGCCCATTGAGGTATACGGCTTCATGGCTGTCCGAGATCATCTGGATCGCTTGCGCAACTACTGCTATTATATTGGTGGTGGCTTCGACCTGTCCATGACTTGTCGTGTCGGTCAAATGCCCAATGAGATCAAGCTCTTTGAGCGTGTTGCCATTGCCAAGATGTGCCAGCTTAAGACGAGGTTTGTGATTGCCATTATATTGTCAAGCGTGGCATCTTGATGCTAGACTTGAAGGTTAAGCGGAGTGGCGCCTCAGAGGCTTGAAGGCAAAAGCACATAGGCAGGTCATCCAAAACATGGTACAGTACTACTATTTGATTGCGCTGCCGTTATGGTCAATGTGCATTGGTCAAATCTGCCGGGGCCCATGTTAGACTGGCCACAAGGTTCTTTTTTCTTTGTTCATTAGCTTCTAATATACATAGCCTATGCAACTTTATTTAATACTTCTTGTTTAGAGATAGCAACATATTTCCAGAAAAGCTTTCACAATAATTACCACTGTTGAGAAGTCAAAAACACATATAGCAGTAGAACAAAAGAGAGAATAAAAATAAGTACAACATCCAAAAGAAGCATCAGAAGGATCAGACAATTACCAGTGCAGATTGTCTGAAGGGGAAGAAATAGCTTATTCTACATGTGTGTGTCTTGGTTGGAACCAATCACTTGAAGAGATATATATTCCTTTCTGTTTAAATAATTGCACAAATCATTGAAGCACTTGAAGGGATATTTAGCTGCAACTGCAATCCATCCTTTATTTGCGCTTTAAAAGTTGTGCATTTCACAAGAAGTGAAGCATAGAAGCGCCTCCAAACACAATATCATCTGATTTATACTCTTCCATCATCATCTGCTTTATACTCTTCTATCCACCAATCGCAGCTCTCAACAAATTGTTGTCTACTTTCTAGTTCTACCAATAGTCATTGCAGGAGCAAGAACCATCTCTAAAACAATGAAATCGATTGTTATCTCGGAGAATGATCTCCCGATGAGTTATCCTTGATATGAGTTTAATTGCAGTGTGACAGTCACTGCAAACTCTGAGGTTCTTGGTGACCCTAATGGTCTCCCCTCGTCCAGTGACGAGAAGGTTAAATGCAATTGCTAGTTTCTCACTATGATGCACTAGTGTGTGCTCCTTCTCTTCCTCTTCAACATCAAACATCACCACTTCTGTTGTTGGTTCATAACCCATGGTTTTCATTTCCAATCCTAATTCGTCGAGCTTTTTGTAAATCTGATCTGAAAGAACATGTGACTTGTCTCCGACACGGAACTCATGGACCTTACCTTCAAACTCAACCCAGCTGCATGCAGGAACCTTCTCGACCCCTTTTTCCTTCATGTCCAATCTAACCTTTGCAGAGTCCTCCCATCTGCCTCTGTTAGAGTATATGTTAGAGAGCATGACATAGTTCCCGGAATTCCAGGGCTCCAGTCGAATGAGCTGCTTCAATACATGTTCAGCAAGCTCTGCATTTCGGTGAATCTTGCAGCCACCAAGAAGTGCACCCAATATGACAGCATCCGCTGGCATTGGCATATCATCAATAAGCTGATGAGCCTCCTGCAACAACCCAGCACGACTGAGCAGATCGACCATACAACCGTAATGCTCAATCCTAGGGCTGATGTGGTATAGCTTAGTCATGTTATGGAAATACCGTCGCCCATCTTGAATGAGGCCAGTGTGTGTACAGCTGCAGAGCAAGCCAATGAAAGTATTATCATTCAATTTCACACCGGCCTTCTCCATCTGACCGACAAGGGCAAATGCAGTCTTTTCATGGCCAGTCATGCCAAGCCCCAATATCATGACATTCCAAACAATAATGTCCTTCTTCCTCATTTGCTGGAACACCAGCCATGCCTCGACCGTGCTCCCACACTTGGCGTACATATCAATCAATGCAGTCCCTAGGACTGGATTGTCAAGAAACTCATCCCAGTCCACCATCCTGATTGCCTGCCGTCCAAGATCCAATGCACCCAACCTTGTGCAGGCTGATAGCGCCCCAGCTACTGCATAGCAATCTGGCCTCACTCCCTCTGCCTGCATTGCAAGGAAAAGGTCCAGAGCCTCTCGTGGGTGGCCGTTGGAAGCATATCCTCCAACCAAGGCGCCCCAGGCCACTGCATCCTTGTCCCGCATCTTGTCAAACACCTCCCTACCCTTTGCCATCTCCCCACATTTGACATACAAATCTAGCGCCGCAGTGGCGACGAACACGTTCTGTGAAATCCCCTCCTGCTCGGCAGCCCTCCAAACAGTCTCCCCAGTTGCCAAATCAGCAACCCGAGCACACGCAGTCAAGGCACGCACTGCCGTGAAGCTGTCCGGCCGCATACCATTGGCAAAAGCTTTCCTTGCAACATGGACGGCTTCCCTGAGGTCCCCAGCATCCATGTAGGCAGTGATGAGAGCGGTCCAGGAGACGGTGCTGGGGTGTGGCATTTCGTCGAACATTCTCTGGGCTCGGTGGAGGAGGCCGCATCTTGCGTAGAGGTTGAGGAGGGAGGTGAGGACGTGGGGGTTGGTGTGGGAGGGAAGCTTGAGGGAGCGCGCGTGGAGCTGCTCGCTCGTGCGGAGAGGGTGCGGAAGGCGGGAGGCCGACTTGAGGGCGATGGGGAAGGTGAGGTGGGAGGGGCTAGGGAGGAGGCAGTGGAGGCGGAGCGCGTGGAGGTGAAGGGCGGAGGAGGAGAGGGCGCGGAGGAGGAGCGGGGAAAGGCCGGCGAGGAGGTCGAGGCGGAGGAGGCGGGCGTGGAGGAGCTTGACGGTGAGCGGCGGGAGGTGGTTGCTGGGAGCGACGCCGGCGAGGAGTAGTCGCCTGATGGCATCGGCATCGCCCGACATAAAAAAAAGCGCCAAAGCCAAGCAGTCAACGAATGTAGTTTATAGGATCGCCTAGGGTTTTAGATCGGTAGGGTTTTTCTCTTTGTGTTCTTATGGTGATAATGTGCGAGGGAGAGGGGTAGAGATACCGACCAGTGGAGGTAGATGAGGACGCAGTCCTGGCCATCGTCGTCGTCTCCTTTGGGCTTGACGTGGACCGGCGGCGATGGTGGCTGTGATGGCGGTGGCGGTGATGCAGCGGCGGCGTCGACGACAAGGTGTGGCGCGGCAGTGGTCTTCTTGTCACTGGCTGCGCCCCCTCGATCGGTTAGGGTTTAGGCTTGTGGGTGGAGTTGGTGGCGGCAGCGAATCTCGTATAGTGTGCCGCCCCGGCCCCCACCCTCTATGTATATGTGGCGCAGTGTGACGGGGGCCCACCAGCCATTGGGCTGGGCACCCCCCATTGGGGCGCGGGTCAAGGCCCGTTGTGCCGTTGGGCACAACGGATGAGAGATCAATCTAACATTCTCCTCCTTGATCTCACTATTTCTTTTAGCTTTTTCTATTCCATCACAGATTTGCGAATAGAGCATATTTCATCGTCACGGTTAATCACCGATAGATTTAACAGCCACTATACACGTCTCCATTCTGAAACAGATACTTTAACTTTTGGGCCCTTTAGTCCAGGATTCATAAGGCTTCCCTTAAACCCATGCCGGCTACATGTTCCTTGAACACGTTGGGTGATAGGCCTTTCATGAGCGGATCCGCGAGCATCCTTTCTGTTCTAATGTGCTCGAGACTAATTATTTGATCCCGGACTTTGTCTTTCACAACATAGTATTTTATGTCAATGTGTTTGGTAGCACCACTTGACTGATTGTTGTGAGCGTACATTACTGCGGGTTCGTTATCGCAGTATAACTTTAGTGGTTTCTCAATACTGTCAACCACCTTTAAACCGGGTATGAACTTCTTTAGCCAGTTCACCTGCCCCGTTGCCTCATAGCATGCTATAAACTCAGCATACATAGTAGACAGTGATAGTCTGTTTTGAGCTTTTCTATGAAATAGCTCCTCCTGCCAGGGTGAACACGTATCTGTTGATGCAAAAAACACACACTGGCCTGAGAGGTTTGCTTTACTCTAGTGCAGGTCCAAACTTGAGTTTTTAGATTCGAGGGCGTGCCAGTTGATTTGATCCTGCAATCAACAAGAAAGAATGTGCAAAGAATATTAGTAAACGATAGACAATCGGCCATAGGACCGATTTCATATCGTATGTGACCTAGCCGATGCAGTAAAGCATGAATCGGCTGTAAGGTATATGAACAAGCATAAAGATAACCCTAATATTGATATATCGGCTGTAGATATTACTATTATGTGATTAAAAGATCAATATTGCTTTAGAAGTAAACAATTGGTATAGATCGGACTGAACCGAGACAGTATAAACTATTTAAGTCTATCACAACATGAAATAATGATCGCATAAGATTAATGTCGTAGCCGATATCTAGATCTAATTGTATATCGGTCGTGAATCCGATATGGTCTCATGATAAAGCATTAAGAGCTGAATATAGAACGTTAAACAAAGCATAAAACCATGTCAAATATTCTAAATAGATAAGATCGGCTGAAACTCCGATACTATCCCTATCGACGGTCGTAAAGCATGTTATAAACCATGATTCTAAGATTACTTAGTAGGTTGGACTGAACCAATGCAGCATTAAGTATAAGAGAAGCATGACATATAACAAGCCAATAACATCAAATCAGGATGGTAGATACATCATATAACATGAATCAATAAAGTAAACTAGCCGATATCGCTGAAACCCTAAAACAGATCTAGCCGATATAGGAGATAGCATTATTGATCTAAGCTATATGATGTATATGATAACTGTGGAACTTGCAAGATAGAATTAGAGTGTCATAAAGATATAAGCACTAATCCCGATAATGCAAATTGCCATGACAAGATATACCTTCTCGTCGAAGATCAAATTGATGCAGCACGACTCGAGAGCACAAGCTTGTCGAAAATAAGAAACAAAGGTGGCGATGCGCCGAGATTGATTGAACGTATGTTGTTATTATTTACAAGACCTCGGGATTATATTTATACCCGAAAATACAAACATTCTCCATTACGGACACGACTCATATTAACCTAATACACATCCAACTAACGAACAAGTCCCTTAGGCGGACTCTTACCGAGAATATCTATAAGGAAATTACATAAAATATCCTAATTAATAGATACAGTTGCCTCCTCAGGACTCTATCCGTGCATGACAATCCATACGAAACACGTTAACACAACCCAATGACGTGCACCGAGTCATATTATCAAAATCGACTCAATCGGCTAACCTAGTCCGACTCTGACTCTACCGGTCCAGTTTACAGCCGATTCGGACTATAGCCGATTCTCACTCTGTTTCCCGATACGATCTTATCTCTTCAATCCTCTTCGATTCCATCTTTATCCCTGATGTTTGAATTACCAAATTTGTTCATCAACAGTATCCCTACTAGCCAGTAGAATGTCATCCACGTACAGAACTAGGAAAATGAATCTCCCATTCTTAAACTTTCTATAAATACAGTTGTCCTCGATATTCTCTTGAAACCCAAATTTCTTTATTGTCCCATCAAACTTCAAGTACCACTGTCCCGAAGCTTATTTTAATCCATAAATAGATCTCTTTAGACGGCATCCCATATTTTCATTTCCTTTTATGACAAAACCTTTCGGTTGCGCCATATATACTTTTTCCTCCAAATCTCTATTTAGAAATGTCGTTTTTATATCCATCTCATGTAATTCCAAATCATAATGTGCCACTAGTGCAATTATTATCCTGAAGGAATCTTTACAAGAGACTGGAGAAAATGTCTTATTGTAATCAATCCCTTCTCTTTGAGTGAAACCTTTTGCCACAAGTCGCGCCTTAAACTTTTCTATATTCCCTCTAGAGTCATATTTGGTTTTGTAGACCCATTTGCAGCCTACTGTTTTGGCTCCTTTAGGAATTTCTTCTAAATCCCAAACATCATTTTGTTTCATTGATTTCATTTCATCTTTCATGGCTTCCAACCATTCAGATGAGCGAGCGCTTCTCATGGCCTCTTCATATGAAGTGGGATCATCCTCCATATGTGACTCTTCTATATTATAAACTTGATAGTCATTACGGATAGCCGATCTTTTGACTCTTTCAGACCTTCTAGGGTTCTGCTGTTCTGGCACATTATCTGTTTGAGGCTGTTGCAGCTCCTCCTCTGGTGTGGCAACAGTTTCTGTTGGATCCTGCTGAACAGGTTCCTCACTTTCATTTGTTGTTGCCAGGATTTCCGTTACCGCGGTAAACCGCACGGTTACCGCGCTTACCGCGGGGGTACGGTAAAAGAAATATCGCGGTAACCATCTTAAATTCAAATAAATTTAAAAAATAATTTGAAATTTTGATAAATTTTATACGAATTTCGTACGGTTTACCGCGGTTACCGCGCGGTAACCGTGCTTACCGCCGGGGCACGGTAACCGCACGGTAAACGGTAACGGAAACCCTGGTTGTTGCCATAGGAGAGGTGGCAACGGGTGTTGGTACAGCAACGTCATGCATTGCAGGCACAACATCAGCAAGTAGAGAGAAGAAAGGCTCTTGAATTGACGGAGCGGGTACAGACACTGCCCTCTCCTCAAGATCAATTTCTCGAACTACCGAGCTCCCCTTAATCATTTCGTCTTCCAAGAAGACGGCGTGTCTCGTTTCCACAAACTTTGTATAACTGTTTGGACAGTAGAAACGATAACCTTTTGATCTTTCAGGATAGCCAATAAAATGGCAACTCACTGTTTTGGGATCCAATTTCTTAATGTTTGGGTTAAATACTTTAGCCTCTGCAGGACTCCCCCACACACGGAGGTGAGCTAGCGAGGGTACTCTTCCTGTCCACAGTTCATACGGTGTTTTGGGCACCGATTTGCTTGGAACTCTATTGAGGATATGAATGGCGGTTTTTAACGCCTCCATCCATAAACCCAATGGTAGGGTGGAGTAGCTTATCATGCTGCGCACCATATCCATGAGGGTACGGTTACGCCTTTCAGCTACCCCATTCTGTTGAGGTTCGCCCGGTGTTGAATACTGGGCTACTATACCATTCTCTAGCAAGAACCTTGCAAAAGGTCCAGGGACTTGCCCATAAGGCGTATGTCGACCATAGTACTCCCCCCCACGGTCAGATCTTACTATTTTAATTTTTATTTCATGCTGATTTTCAACTTCAGCCTTGAATATCTTAAATTTATCCAACACTTCTGATCGCTCTTTGATTGGATAAATATAACCATAACGGGAGTAATCATCTGTGAATGTTATGAACGAGTCATAGCCATCCACACTTTTCACAGGAAATGGACCACAAATATCTGTTTGAATGATCTCTAAAATTCCTGTGCTTCGTTTTGCACCCTTTTTGATGCTCTTTACAAATTTTCCTTTAATGCATTCTATGCATTGTTCTAAGTCTGAGAACTCCAATGGAGGAAGAATCTCATTCTTAACTAGTCTCTCAATTCTCCCTCTCGAAATATGGCCTAAACGACAGTGCCATAATTTCGATGAGACATTAGGAGTTCGCTTTCTTTTCTTGTTTTCTTTTGTCAACGAGGACACAACATTCACATTCTCAGAAAGAGATAACAAATAAAGCTCGTCTTGCAACACAGCAAGACCAATACATGCATTATTATGCCATAGTTCACATTTGCCACTTCCAAAGCGACAATCATATCCATCAGAATCCAATTTGGATACACTTATCAAGTTTGTTTGCAAAGAAGGAACATAAAAAACATCTCTAAGTAAAAGTGTGAAGCCATTCGGGAGCCCTATAGGAAGGTCACCAATAGCTTCAACTTTTTCTTCAACTCCATTGGCAACTCTAATGGAGCTTTCGCTTCTTTGCGTAGTCCTCGTCGAACGGAATGCCTTTAAACAATTACAAACATGAATAGTTGCTCCAGAATCAATCCACCATGTGGATCTGGAATAACCAACATAATGAGATTCATTTACAAATGTAATAATGTTCTCACCTCTCTTGGTCATGATCATTTTCAGGAAGTCAGGACAATCTTTCTTGTAATGTCCTGTCTTCTTGCAGTGAAGACATTGATCGTTTTCAACAGCAAATTGTTGTTGTTGAGGCAGATGCTGGGGGGGTTGTTTTGCTTTTGAGGAGGGAGACTTTTGGTTCTTTTTCTTGTTGTCTTTAACATAGTTGATGGAGCCACCATGTGCCTCCTTAATCCTTCCTCCTCTTACACACAATTAGCAATGAGCTTTTCAAAGCTCCATTTCTCTGGACTTATATTGTAATTGACAATAAAATTGTCAAAAAGCTTTGGCAGTGAGGCCATAACCAGATGGATCAGAAAGTCATCTGTTATGCCCAAATCCATTGGCTTCAACTTGGAAGCGATGTTCCTCATCCTAAGAACGTGCTCTCTCACACCACCTCCATGGTACCTCTCTCTCTCTGTCACAAGCTGCTTGATCAGCTGTGTAGCATAAGTCTTTGAAGAACCAGTGAACTGGCTCTTTATTCTCTCGAGGTACTCAGAGACGGTGTCGCACTCTGGGATTGAGCCCAATATAGTTGGTTCAATCGTGTTCTTTACCACAGCCAAACATTTCTTGTTGGCTAAGGATCATTTCTTATGTTCTACGTCATATGACATGACGAGCGGAGCATTGTCCCTCTGTCTCTTTTCCCACTCAGCATCTGACTCTTTTTCACCTCTGATAAGCTCAGCAGGTTCTATAGGACATGGGGTAGTCAACACCCAGTCCACCTCTCCCAAGATGAAAGCAAGGTCGAGTTTCCTTTTCCATTCATTGTAGTTATCTCCTTTTAGGGTCGGAATATCTTTGATACAACCCATCAAGGAGTAGCCACCTGAAGTAATCATGTATAGTGAGAACGAAATTAACATTAAAATATTATGTATTAAGTCTATATCACTGTTGGGCAGAAATTAGACATAATACATAGTGCCATAATTATAACATTGCAATTATCAACGTTGGTCAGAAAATTCCAACATCATAACACATAATTAATGTTCCTAAAATTAAATTCTCCCGTTGGTTAGAAATTTAATTTTAGAAACACTAATTTTCATCAATTTTGTCTATTTGCAGCGGAAGATCTATGTAAAATTCTGTAGTTTACTCTCTTGTAAAAATTATTCCGTTGGTTCAAATTTAAAGAGAGGTAAAACATGCAAAAACAATTAAAAGTTCTATTGAAATTTGCATGAAAAACGATCAAAATTAAATAGCAAAAAGCTTTCTATTCCTTTTGTCTGTTTACTGTCCGGAGGGACCTGAAACAGACTTTTAATACTCTTTCCTTTTCTTTATTTTCGGCCCGAGGGACCAAAACCGGACTTGTGCCGGTGGCCCACGACCTCTTTTGGCGCGGGCAGGGCGCCCTTTCCTTCCCCAGGCCGCAACGTGGGCCTGGCCCGGGAAACCGCCCCCCGCGCGGGCGCCTCTTGGGCCGATTTTGACCCGATCGCCGTCAGCCGTCCGATCGGCTAGGGTTTGATCGGACGGCCGCGCGGGGAAGTTGGCAAAACAAAACCCCCCGCCGGCACGCTGAATCCCTAGCCGGCCTGAGCGCGTGCGCGCGAGTGAAGCGGCGCCGCCGCCGGCCCTCGCCGCCGCCGGCCGCCGTCCCTCGCCGCCGCCGGCCGCCGTCCCTTTCTTTTCTTCTTCTCCGTTTCCCCACCATCTCTAGCCCCTCCCACCGTGTGAGAGAGAGAGAGACCGGAAGGAGGAGAAGATAGCGGCGCCGCCGCGGGCCTCCTCGCCGGCGCGTGCGTGCACCCGCGGGTGCGCGCACGGCCATCGAGTGGCTCCTCGACGGCGGCCCGAGCACGGCGACGCGCCGTTTCCTTTCTCTCCCGCGCGTCGCGACGGCCGGCGGTGGACTTTTCCCTCCCCCTTTGGCCGGCGAAGGCCGGTGGTGAGGTAGGGTTTATTTTTTCTTTTCTTTTCTTTTTCCTAACCGATCTAAAGCAATAGGGTGCAAGCTCTGATACCATGGTTAGTTCTATAGGATCGCCTAGGGTTTTAGATCGGTAGGGTTTTCCTCTTTGTGTTCTTATGGTGACAATGTGCGAGGGAGAGGGGTAGAGATACCGACCGGTGGAGGTAGATGAGGACGCAGTCCCGGCCATTGTCGTCGTCTCCTTTGGGCTTGACGTGGACCGGCGGTGACGGTGGCTGTGATGGCGGTGGCGGTGATGCAGCGGTGGCGTCGACGACGAGGTGTGGCGCGGCAGTGGTCTTCCCGTCACTGGCTGCACCCCCTCGATCGGTTAGGGTTTAGGCTTGTGGGTGGAGTTGGCGGCGGCAGCGAATCTCGTATAGTGTGCCGCCCCGGTCCCCACCCTCTATTTATATGTGGCGCAGTGTGACGGGGGCCCACCAGCCATTGGGCTGGGCGCCCCCGATCGGGGCGCGGGTCAAGGCCCGTTGTGCCATTGGGCACAACGGATGAGAGATCAATCTAACACAAATTTGGTCAAATTTTGGAATGTCTCTTGAAATAATGAAGGAAAAAAAAAACAGATCCGAATTTTCCCATGTTGCCTTGCCTATTATGATTTTAGAACGAATGAACAATGAAGATATGAATGATATTATTTCATTGATCTATGTCTAGCACGACACAATCCTTCTCCTCGATTCTCATCGGTAGCGGCGGCGAATCAACGGCGATGACACATCCTTCTCTCTCCAAAGGTGCCATTACCGCCGGCTTGGACAGCGCCTCCTCCTCCTCCTCGCTACCTTTCGCGTACAGCACATCCTCCTCCACGTCGTATAGGTTGGCCGTCCTCACCTCCTGCGCCAGCACGCACGGCGCGCAGCACAACCACTTGCCATAGTCCGCCGCTGTGGCCCGCCCGCCGCACATGGACCAGCGGTGCGCCGGCAGCCCGAAGCGCCTCCGCATCTGCGCACGCCAGAACCCGCCGTACGTGAGGCCCATCAAGGACAACAAGGCGCCCGCGGCGCCGACGATGAACCGCAGAGTGTCGTCGTGGACGTTGAGCGCGGCGACCGCGAAGACCAGCACCGGCGCCGCGCAGAGCAGCGCGAACGTGAAGACGTGCACGTACATGTTGCCCAGACCCAGGCGCTCCATGTTCCACCCGAACACGCAGAACGTGCACGACAGCGACAGCGCCGCCACCGTCGGGTCGTCGCCGACGTCGAACAGCCCGCCGGCCCACTCCGGTTTCGCGACCACCACTCTGTTGTTGTTGCTGTCACATTGCGCCGTCATCGCCATTGCGTTCGCTTCGTCGACCTGCGAGTTCACGTTCTCCTCGTCGGTGGACGCCGGGATCAGCACGATCTTCCGGCCGAGCGGGCCGTACACCATGTACAAGGCGGCAACGATGGGGAAGCCGAGGCCGAGCGCCATGCAGAGGTTGACGGCCAAGTCCGGGCGCGTGTCTCTGCCGAAGAACCAGAAGAGCGCGCAGTAGCCGTACTGCGCGAAGCACGTGGCGTGGAGCAGCAGCACGACGACGGCCACGTGGAGGCGCTCGCGCCGCAGGCCGGCGGCGCCGTTCTTGCAGTAGAGGGCACGGAGCTCGGCGACGTCGGCGGCTCGCCATCGGAGGAGGAGCGCGAGGTGGTGGCAGAGCTTTGGGTGCTGGTACACGCACATGATGGTGAAGAGCGCGTTGAGCATCTGGTTGGCCACCTCGGTCCAGCGGCGGCGTCGCGAGGCGTCGGGCACGGCGGAGTTGAGCGCGCCGGTCATGAGGAGGAAAACGAAGGCGACGCCCCCGGCGATGAAGGCGAGCCAGACGAGCAGAGCCGCGTTCATAGGGTGCTTGGCCCACTCGAGACACTTGGTGCGGAGGGTGCGCCAGTCGACGGAGCGCACGAACGCCGGTAAGCGGCGGGAAGCAGCAGGATTATTTGTGGTGCGGAGGGAGGAGAGGCGGGTGAGGAAGGCGGCGCCGGAGAAGGAGAACCATGGTGCCTTGGAGGGCGCGGCCCGGAGGAAGTCGAGGAATCTCTCCTTCTTCCTCTTCTCCTTGTGCTTATGCTTCTTCTGCTCTTCATAGTCTTGATGCTGTTCTTGTGGTTCCATGTTGATTTCTACTCTAGTTTTTTCTTGTGCAGTGAAGGAGTTGCAGAAAATCTGGTAGTAGCTAGCTGCAGCAGATCGAGTACGTAGCAGCAGCAAGCTCGAAATCAAAACCGTGGAGCTGATCAACAAATATATATGCATGCAATGCAAATAGTTGACGAAAGAAAGGGCGGGGATTGTCAAATTTGGCAGAGGGAGCAGGTCAAGCATCAGCCACAGTTTGCTGCTAGTTCAATTACTAGCCTCGTGTTGCTTAATTACCAGCCGGATTGGACTGACCGAGCTGGATTGGTCAAAACAGTTAAGCGTGACTACTTTAACAATTAACATCGCACTATTATGAGCGACTACTAGAACATGCTTTGTCTTTTAATATAGTCCAAGCATATGGGCGTCCACAATTTCATCCATACATGCTCATGTTCAGGAATCAATGTTGGCTCACCGTGACTTTAATTTCTATTGCTTGTTTTGCATGCAGACTCGCCTCGGTTTAGTTGGCACCATAACTGAAGCACACACACAACCTTTTCATCGAGAAGAAGTCACTTTTGTTGCCTCAAATGAATTCAACACAACAAAACAGAAGAGCTGAACAGGTCACCTGTTGGCGTGCTCTGCTCAACACTTCAATCTCTATTCTGACCCGCTATTAAGTAATAGACCAAAGCTGGATTTCATCAACTTTTACTTCTCAAACTTGGCTTGGTTTATTTTTGATACTGAGCTTCCTTTTCAGGTTATGGCTACTAAACAGCCAAAAGTCTCTTTCAGGTTATTTCAAGTCCATATAGTCAGGCACGTGTACAGTCTCAAGCATGCTGTGATTATAAATACTTTCAGTTTACAGATGGTCGATAACGATGTTTGGCTATCCAACCGTTGGCGCTTTACAACATTAGAGGAAGAATTGGTTCATATGATAGTTCATCATGTTATCACTCATAATATCTTACGCTACAATTGAGAAAACTGAAACAAACCTTACTAAGATTTCCAAACTGCGATTGCTTATAATTGTACAATTCAATTCCTTCTGAAAGCTTGAGCACTTGTTTGTCAGCATGGAGAAGGAAACAGCAACTGCAACTTCAGAAGCTATACTGAAGGTTTCAGAAGGATTCTAATTTCTAACTGAAAGTACAATATCTTTGTAGAACCACCCCAAGTGAGTTTCCTGAAACACAAGCTACACTGGGCAAACTGAAACAATCAGATATAATTGCATTAGAGATTTACTATTTCCAAGCTGCAACTGCAGCTGGGACTGGATTACAAATATACAATCCCTTCTGAAATCCTGTGGCATCTTTATGCCAGCAGTATGCCTATGTACACCAAAACTCCTCTCCAAAGAGTGAACTTCCTCTCGATCAGAACCAACAAAAGAAATGGAGAAAGATGAGGAATTCAGTCATCTAGCTATTGAATCTGTGTCCTTCTGTATGCATTTTTTCGTGCCTCTCTAACGAATGAATCCCCTGGTGTAGAGAAGAATGAGCAAAGAAACCAAAGTGACAACATTTATCAGTCTCTTCACCTTCTCCACCGTCCAGCTTCCATCAGACAAACTTGCCGGTATCTCAGCATCATCCACAATCACCACCGATTCCGGAAGAGGCGAACCCATGATCTTCTCATGATGAACTGCACTGCATTCTTCTTTAGAACTATCACCTTCAACGACGACTTGCTCCACCACAACCTGCACAACCGGTGGAACTATCTCCTCGTGAACAATCACCACATGATCACTTGATCCCTCTGACGCCGCCATGATCATCGCGTCTGGTGGCGCATGGAATTGGACATGGTGTGATGCCAACAATGGCTGCTTCTCCTCGTCTTCATCGTCATCAACAACGGAAAGTTTCTTGTAGAAGGTCTCGCCGTCGATGTGGTAGAGGCTCGCCGTGCGCACCTCCTGAGCCAGCGCGCACGGCCAGCAGAAGAGCCACCGGGCGTAGTCCGTCAGCGACGGCGAGCCGCAGCACGCCGTGCTCGCCGGAAGCCCGAACCGTTCTCTCATCTGTATCCTCCAGTAGCCGCCGTAGAGCAGGCCGCACACGCAGAGCAGCGCCCCGGCGCCGCCGACCATGTCGCCGATGACCACGTCGTGAATGTGGAGCGCCGATACGCCCATCACCCACAGTGGCGCGAAGCACAGCAGCACGAACGTGGCGGTGTGCACGAACATGCTGCCGAACCCGAGCCGCTCCATGTTCCACCCGAAGACGCAGAACGTGCACGAGAGGGAGAGCCACCCCGCCGTCGCGTCGATGCCGCAGTCGAACATGCCGCTGGCCCACTCCGGCTCGACCACGGGGGCGTGCCCCTTGGTCGGGTGTTGGGTCACCGAGCCGAAGGCGTCGGAGCACACGAGTTCGCAGCTGTCTTTCCCGAGCGGGCTGCACACGGTGTACACGACGGCGACGACCGGCGCGACGACGCCGAGCACGAAGAACCCATTCTCCACGAGCTCCGGTCGCGTCTTCTTGGTGTACCCCCAGTACAGGCCGCAGAGCACGTACTGGCAGGCGACGGTGAGGTGGAGCAGCGCGACCACGACGGCCATGTGGGCGCGCTCGCCGTGGCGCGGGCCGGCGCCGTCCTTGCAGTAGGCGGCGCGGAGGTCGGCGGCGTCGGCGGGGCGCCAGCGGCAGAGCAGGAAGAGGTGGTGGCAGAGGACGGGGTGCTGGTAGAGGCTCATGAGCGTGAAGAGCGCGTTGAGAATCTGGTTGTTGATCTCGATCCAGTGATTCCTCGCCGCCGGCGTGGGGAACGCCCCGTCGAGCAGGCCGAGGAGGAGGAGGACGAGCATGGCGCCGGAGACGGCGACGCAGAGCAGCCAGAGGAGCATCGCTATGTTCATGGGGTTGGTGATCCAGTCCTTGGTCGCCGAACGCACAGAGCTCCAGTTGACGGCGATTCCGGCGGAGAGGTGGTCGTCGGCGGCGTTGCGGCGCCACGGTTTGAGCTGCCTGAGCCAGTGCGCGCGCTGTGGCTTGTCGAGGAGGAGGGGCTCGGCGAGCGGCGGCGCCGGCTGGTCGCGGTAGCTGCTGAGCATCGGGGCGTTGGTTTGTGCATCGTCGTCACAATCACAAGCAAGAAGCATTGCAAATTTGCAATTTGCAAAGCCCCCTCTCCTCCACCTGCATTGCAGGAGGAAAAAAGCAGATGAAAGTTTGAGCACAAGAAGCTAGATATGGGGAAAGAAATTAAGGGGGGATTGGAAACAGCAGCAAGGAAGGAAGAAGGGGAGGACAGAAATTGGACAGCGAAGTCTAACCGAAAACTTACAACTTTGTGTTTGATCGACTTGTATTGTATTGGATCCGCAACTGAATATTTTGTTTTTCTGTTGAAAAGAGGGATTCTTGTAGCTGTTTTTCTGTTTAGACAGTGGTGATAACAAGCAAGCAAAGCTAATGCCTCTCCCAAAATTTTGGACCTTTTGCAGTCCAACGTCATCCAGGGTTGGCTCGAGACGGTCAGATTTGGCGGGTGCTAAGTTATATCTTCCAGTTAATTAGGAATGCGGCAAAATACATCTTCTTGAAAGAAGTGGACAATTATTTTGGGAAGAAAGTGTTGATCTGCCTGCCATTCTGGACTTTGGCAACATTTTGGCAGTTAAAGTCGCAAAGCGTACTTGCTGCATGTGTGATTCGTGAGGAAAATACAGACAGAACGCCCTCGCCTATTGTTGTGCTACCATTTTTTCTTCTCCAACCAGATGGGATATGCTAAGTTTAAAAAGAAACCAAATGCGATGAATACACTTAAAACGTTATACTTCTTCCGTTCCAAATTATAAGGCTTATTTTTTTTCACGATCTTCAATAACATACTTTGATCATTAATTTATTCCATATTATGTTCTTAATAAATATGAAAACTTAGTGTATGTGTGTGTGTATATATATGATTAGTATGATTATCAGTGAAAAGTTCAAAATGACTCCTATAATTTAGGACGGAGTAGTATTTAAAATGTACACTCTACCGCCGTTAACCACTAGTAGGCTAGCAATACTGCAATGGAGTGATACATTCAAGTAGGGAACACTAGAGCTAGAGCTAGAGCTGGGATGATAGAGCTGGGATGAACGTACAATAGTTGATTATCCCATACTCCCAGAGACCCTTTCAGGGTTAATTGGATCCACGTCACTATAAATTTACACTTTAAAAAAAATATCATTACTATTCAATTATAATTTTACATGTATTTAACATATGCCACTACATATCTCTTCACCGTGTTTTCTAATAATTTTCTAGGACCAAAATGCTCCCTGTTTCTTCCTTCCCCTCATCTCTCTCACTGGCATGTTGCCACCGACCGTGGACCCCAGCTCTAGTTTTTGCTGCTGCTGCTACGCACACATGCTCTCTCTCCTACACACTCCCGTTAGATGACGAAAGCGGCAGTGGGGCAGGTTGCCATGACTGTGGGGTCATACCGATCGGCGGGAGGAGGAGGGATGCCACTGCGATGGTGACGAAGCCACGGAGTACAGTGACGAAGCCGTGGAGAACACCATCTAACCCGTGCAGGTTGGCCGTGCCCGTTAGGGATGGTGGAACTCAGCGAGGAAGGGCTCGGAGATGTAACTTTGCTCACCGGCAGCCACTGATTTTGTCACATTGAGTTTGGGCGACACCGTGAACTTTGCCTACCTTCACCGAGAGAGTGCGCAAGGGAGAGAGGAGATGGTGAGAGGGGAGAAAGAGAGAGAGAGAGAGAGCTCAGTAGTAACCGGAGCCAGCTAGGGTCCACGCCCGGTGGCGATGACACTAGTGGGAAGGAGCCGACGGAGGAACTATGGGCTACGGCAACGACAAGCCAAAAAGAGATACGAGGGGATAAGAAGAAGAAGAAGAAGAAGGGGTATTTTGGTCCCAAAAAATTAGAACGTGCAATGAAGAGGTATGTAATGACTTATGTCTAATGCATGTAAAATTATAATGATATTCTTACTATTGATCGAATAATAATGATATTTTTTAAACTGATAATGATATGATCCAATTAATCTAAAATAGACCCGTTGAGGTGGTGGTGTATGCTGGTTGCGGTGGGGGCGCCTAATGCGCGGCTAAGTCCCCTCTCTCTCTCGCACACACACAACTGTACGTAGTACATATTGAAAAAACCGGAAACAAAACCCGCTTCTGCTCCGTTCGTCCCTGCAATTGCAATTCCGGTGCAGTTGCAGGACAAAGAAAGCTCTCAAGGAAAGGATATACGTACTCTAATATTCTTCTTCTTACAAGTTACAACTGAGAGATGTCACTTCATTCATGAGAGCAGCTGCGGCGGCGAGCCGCCGCCACCTGCTGCATTACTGCACGTCGTCCACCTCCAGGGACGCCTTCGCCATCGCCCGTGCGCTCTCCATGGCCTCCTCCTCCACCACCACACACAGGCCGAGCTCACTCCTCCACGCGCACGCCCTCAAGCTAGGCATGTCAGCTCACACCGTCACCATGAACCACCTCCTCATCTACTACTCCCGCCGCGCCCTTCTCCAGCCTGCGCTCCAAGTGTTCGACGAAATGCCGCACAGGAACCTCGTCTCCTGGACAGCCATGGTCTCTGCCTCGACGCGCAATGGCGCGCCTGACATGGGGTTTCGTTTCTTCGTTTCCATGATCAGGAGCGGCTTCTGCCCAAACGAGTTCGCGCTCGCAACCATGCTCACTGCCTGCCACTCCATGGTGGCCCATTCCTCCAATAAGCTCCTCATCGGCCTTTCGCTCCACGGTGTTGCCGTCAGAGCTGGCCTGGATAGCAATCCTTTTGTGGGGAGCTCTCTGCTGCTCATGTACGCAAAGCATGGCCGCATTGCTGCTGCAGAGCGTGCATTCGCACATATCAGGAACAAAGATTTGACGTGCTGGAATGCCATGCTCGAAGGATATGTTTTGAATGGTTTTGGGCATCATGCCATTAGTACAGTGCTTCTGATGCATCATTCTGGGCTTGCAGCTGACCGGTTCACCTATATTTCTGCTCTGAAGGCTTGTTCGATCAGCAATGAATGGGATTTTGGTCGCCAGCTTCACGGTCTTGTCATCCACAATATGTTCGAGTCCAATACCTCGGTCATGAATTCGCTTGTCGACATGTATTTCAGAGCCAGACACAAGGAAACTGCTGTTTCTGTCTTTGGTAAGATTCGACAAAAGGACACAGTGTCTTGGAATACAGTGATTTCAGGTTTTGCGCATGATGAAGACGGCAAGGCAGTTTTTGCCTACTTGATTGACATGTCACGAACTGGATGTAAACCTAATGAGGTTACTTTCTCTGTCTTGTTGAGGTTGAGTGGTGCTAAAGAGAATGCCTCATTGGGCCTTCAGATCTTTGCCCTTGCCTATCGTCATGGCTATACTGACAATGTTCTTGTAGCAAACGCAGTAATCAACATGCTGTTCAGATGTGGATTGCTCGACCATGCATATGGTTTCTTCTGTAGCCTCACTTTCAGAAACATTGTGACATGGAACGAGATAATTGCAGGTTATGGTCTCTTCAGTCGCTCTGAAGATGCAATGAGGCTCTTCCGCAGTTTGGTTTGCTTTGGAGAAAGACCTGATGAGTTCACCTATTCAGCTGTTCTGTCTGCCTTCCAGGAAGCTCAAGGTGCAAGGGATCATGAGCAAATCCACGCAATTATTCTGAAACAAGGTTTTGCCTCCTGTCAGTTCGTGTCCACTTCACTGATCAAGGCAAATGCATCAGTGTTTGGGTCAGTTCAGAGTTCACTGAAAATCATCGAGGACGCTGGCAAGATGGAGCTGGTGTCATGGGGAGTCGTTATCTCTGCATTCCTGAAGCATGGCCTGCACGATGAGGTCATTTTCCTTTTCAACTTGTTTAGAGGTGACTCCAACAAGCCTGATGAGTTCATCCTGGCAACCGTCCTAAATGCCTGTGCAAATGTTGCATTGATCAGGCACTGCAGATGCATCCATTCGCTTGTTCTCAAGACAGGTCATTCCAAGCACTTCTGCGTAGCCAGCGCTGTTGTTGATGCCTACGCGAAATGCGGTGAGATTACCTCTGCAGAGAGCGCTTTCACCGCTGTTTCGTCAGCAACCGACGATGCCATCCTGTACAACACCATGCTGACAGCTTATGCCAACCATGGTTTGATCCACGAAGCTCTCAGCCTCTACGAAGAGATGACAAAGGCTCAACTGAATCCAACACCGGCCACATTCGTTGCAGTTCTGTCAGCCTGCAGCCATTTGGGGCTAGTCGAGCAGGGGAAGCTTGTGTTCAGCACCATGCTGTCTGCATATGGCATGCATCCAGCAAGAGCCAACTACGCCTGCCTGGTTGATCTCCTGGCAAGAAAGGGGCTACTCGACGAGGCGAAGTGTGTGATCGAGGCAATGCCTTTCCAACCATGGCCTGCAGTTTGGAGGTCGCTGGTGAACGGTTGCCGGATACATGGGAACAAACAACTCGGCGTGGTTGCAGCAGAGCAGATCCTGAGAATGGCGCCGAGCAGCGATGGCGCTTATGTTTCGCTGTCAAACGTGTATGCTGACGATGGAGAGTGGCAGTCTGCAGAGGAGACCAGGAGGAGGATGGTTCAGAATCAGGTTCAGAAGTTGAAAGGGTACAGCAGGATTGAGATGTAGTAGGAATGTTCTATGTATTATAGATTGGCTAACAGTAACTACTGATTGCTCAACGGAATTGCTAAAAAAAGTGAATACTTCCATGTCCCATGTTAGATTGAAGCATAGAATGAACGTGAATACTTCTTTCTTGTACAATGTTTGGAAGAAAGCAAGTAATCCTGGAAACATGTTGGATATGCTGCAGTTTGGGTATTTGGTGGGCAATGCTAGTATATCCAGACAGGAAGTTAATGTGTTCTTAGCATCCTTAACAAAAAAAACATTAATTTCCATTAAGAACCATCCAATGATCAGATTACCAGTTCGATCAGAAACCTCAAATTCATTTCCCCCTTCTTTTCAAAGTAGTGCTCACTAAAGCAGCAGGCAATACATTGCATTCATATCATCAGGCATACAAATGCCTAGCTACCAATGACAAATATGAACTAACTATTCTCAGCCCACATACATGTTCCTATTCCAGCTGCCTCTTTAAACTGGAAAAGCCAGCCATTCATTTTTCACACCTCTGCAGGTGAACACACTACTGACACTGGAAGGCTAATGCATTTTGATTCAACAACCACAGCTTATTCTTCGCTCATATTAGTTGAGGGAGGATCTGAACCCATTGCTGTAATATCTCCAAATGCCTTTGTCTCTGGAGAATTACATATTGCAGCATTCTTTGGTGGCTCCTTCATGTTCGTAGCTTCCCCATTAGTTTCCGTTCTCGGTGACTCCTCCTTTACGACCCTAGCGTCCACGTCAGGTTGTGGCACTGCAGTGTCACCAGCTGGCTCCTGCTTTACACCCCTATTTTGCTCATTAAGTTGAGAAATTACAGTATCTCTGGCTGGCCCAAGTTCGACACTTCCAGCTTCCTTACAAGGTTGCAGCATTGCAGTATCGATGAATGGCTCCTGCTTTACACTTACAGCTTGCTCTTTAGGTTGCAGCATTGCAGCATCGATGGATGGCTCCTGCTTAACACTTATAGCTTCCTCATTAGGTTGCACCGCTGAAATACCTCTGGATGGCTCCTGTTCTACACTAGCTTCTTCATCAGGTTGCGACAATGCAACATCACTGTGTTGGTTCTCCTTATCAGGTTCTACCATTTCAATATCTCTAGGTGGCTCATCTTCTACTCTTTTAGCTTCCTCATACGGTTGCAGGAACAGAGTGCCACAAGATGCCTCCTGTGTTATTACTATTGGCTGGATTAGGACACCAGAATCATGAGCATCTCCAGCCACTCTAGCTTCATCCTTTTCCACATCAACAGCTTGGCCATCCTTCTTCATGAATTTCCTCTTGTTCCATTTCTTCTTGAAACCACCTTTCTTGACTTTAAGTGGTTTGGGGGTTTCAATTGGCCTTTTTTCTACCTCCTTACCTACCCTTTTACCAGGAACTACAATATATTTTGTGGAACCATTTGCACAACCCTCTGATTGACCTGCGCCAAGCAATGCCCATGCATGACCCAATGTTCACCATAACACACAAAAAGGAACATAGCAACATAATTTCAACAGTCAATAGCCTGGATAAGATAAAAAACAAAAAGGGCCTTAGAGAAGAACAGAACAATACCTTGGATTGCCAGAAGAGCAGTTCGGGCAGCTTTTATCTCTGCATCTTTCTTTGTTCTGGCTGCAGCACCAATATATTGTATTCCACCAATCTCTACAGTGCATATGAAAGGAGCTAAGCCTGAGGCTGGTTTGGTGCAAATATAAGATGGAATGGCATAATTCATCTTCTGTGCATACTCCTGAAGAAGATTCTTGCACAGCCCAGTCTCTTGCTGAAAACATATTAATATGTGTAAAAAAAAGCACAGTGATCCAGGAAAGAGATTATAACACTATGCTAATTTTAGTCAGTCTGATTCCTAAGAACTAAAGAGCTTCCAAATTATCTAAAGCCTGGCAGTATGAGTTCAGTAGCTCTTAAAAGACTAATTACCTATTGTACTCATGGGAATAACTTAGTAGAGTTGTGAGCTTGAGAAAATACAAATAAATCATGACAGAAGAGAACAATAAAGACTGTCTGCAATCTCGTCCTACCTGGCCCATCTATACAAATACCTCCCTTCTTGCTCACTGGGTCCTAACTATAGCCAAGAATCTAGTGATCTACAAACCCGAAAGCTCCAAATATTCCTGGAGTTATAGTCCATGGTTTGCCTTTTCTGTCACTGTTTTTATAATTCTTATACCGTTCTTCAGATTTCTGAGAATTCAAAACCAGTAACTGTATTGAAACAAAAAGACCATTCCAATGCTTTCTAATAATCATCTACTACAGCAGCAGGTCCCAATAGCCCTTGCTTGCACAATGCTCCAATCAGCTGCCCCAACACCGGTGCATCTTGCACAAATTGTGTCTCCAACAGTAACTCCTGTGCCTGTGTGGCACCACCACCTGCCTGCAGCAAGCCTATCAGCTCCGACAATGACAGTGGATCCCACCGCAGGCCACGCCTTATTGCCTCCTGCATCAACTCCCTCACTGTGCCCATGTCCCCGGAAGACATGCACCCGGCGACTACCACGCCAAATGTCCTTACATCTGGTGGGCACCCGGCGTGCTCCATGCAGGTCATCATCCGCCGCGCTCCGTTAAGGTCACCTTTCCTGCATAGTGCACCGATGTACATGTTGTACACATCCACGTCCGGCACCAGCCCTCTCAGGAGCATTTCATCGAACACCTCCTCCACAGAATCAAACTCCAAGTTCTCGCTGAAAGCTTGCATTATCAACTTGAAGTACGCAAGTGCAGGTCCTACCCCGTTAGAGCCCATCTTATTCTTCATGACCTCATATGCCTCCGCTACCTTTCCCTCCTGCATAAGCGCGTCGAAGACGGCGTGGTAGTCAGATCTGCTTGGGGAAATGCCCCAATGGCACATCTTGTCCAAGAATGCTACTGCATCCTGAGCGGAAGCGTACTGGCACAGGGAGGAAAGGACAGCACGACAACTGGCCGGGTCAGGGTCAAGGAGAAGCGAGGGCATGCAGCAAAGGAGGTCAGCGGCGGCAGCGGGGCGGTGGGCCTGGCAGAGGGTGGAGGTGAGGATGTGGAATGTGGTGGCGTCAGGGGAGACTGACGGGGCAGCGAGCAGGAGGACTTTGGGGGCGAAGCGGAGGAATGCCGGGGAAGAGCAGATAGCAGCGAGGAGGGAGTTGAGGGCGCGGGCAGTGCGGAGGGTGGAGGAGAAGAGGGTGGCAGCAGCAGCAAGACGGCGGTGGCGTGCAAGGGTTGCCAGAAGGCGGTGGCGGTGGTCAGCTTCTCGGTGCATTTCCCTGAGGTTTAGTTGCTGACTTCCTGTGTTGCACAGGCCAGTCTCTTGCTGGAAAACATATTAAGATGTGTTAAGAACACAGAAACCCAGGTAAGAGATTATAACAGTTTGCTAATTTAGTCAGGCTAATTCCTAGGGACTCAACTAAAAGTGCACCAAGTTATCTAAGTCTTGGCCTTGGGAATGATTACAAAACTTAATATGTGTACTTTCATGTTTGCATTGTTCATGGTTCACAAACCGGGGAAGCGTGAGTTGGGAAGCTCTTTAACAACCAATTTCCTGTTATATTCATACAATACCTGAGTAGAATTATGAGCTTGAAAAGATACAAACAAATCATGACGGTAGACAACAATAAGACCGTGCTGACTGACAGCAAAGCTTTAACAATCCCTTCTAAGCAAATACCTTCTCTTCTTGCTCTCTAGGACCTAACTCTATCCAAACTTGAAAGCCCTGATTCGTTCTGGAGTTATCAGGTGATTGACTATCTCATTCTTCAGATTCGCTTAAATTGAAAAGCAGGCACTGTATTGAAATAAGTAGACTATCCCAACACTTTTACTTATCTTGTACTACACCAGCAGGTCCCACAGGCCCCAGGTATTCTATCATGTTGACTTAAACAAAAACACAAGTAGAGCATAGAGTGACTTACAACAGCTGGGATGTTTGCGTTGGTTGGTATGGACTTGACAATTTCCATGAGGGCAACCTCAGCAGCAGACTGTTCTGCAGCCTTTCTGTTGAAGAATCCAGGCAGGGAATCATATTTGGTGTTATTAATCACCACCGTGGACTTGAAGACAGGCTCATGGGAAGGTCCCTCCTTGAGGGTATGATACTCTGGAGTCTGGAGACCGGCTTTCTGCGCATACTCTTGCAGCCGGCTCTTGAAAACGTAGCAGTTCTCAATCCCTGGGCCAAATCAAGCATACCACAACTCAGAAAATAGAATTACCACGATGCCGGGAAAAGCAATTTTTGAGATATTTGTCCCGGGAACCAGCTCTCTATCAAGGATGCCGTAATACAAATGTTTCGGCAAGAAATGCAGTAGTAGTAATTAGTTATATCCCAGGCGCATCAATGCATCATGTATGATGGTGAATGCTCTCCAGTAAAGTAAATACGCTAAGCAATTTCCATTTAAAAAGTGGAGAAGAACCAAAACATGTGGTTAGCGCGCTGGAACGAACAGTTCTTTATTCTTGTTCAGACCAAAGAAGAGTCCTAAGAGGGAGGGGAGAAAAGGGGAGAGAGAGAAAGAGAAACTTACGGATTCCGGCGGTGGCGCCGGCGCCGTTGGGAGCGGGCGAGGTGTCGGCGGTCTCCGGCGGAAGGGGTGTGGGCGGCATGTCCATTCCCACCTCGCCGCCGCCGCCGCGTCGTCGAGTGTCGAGAGAGAGAAGAGAAGGGAGGGTTCTCGTGTACTTGTGCCGGAGAAATTTAACATTATCCCACCCCATATATGTGGATGCTATCCTCTATAATGTCTTTATAAAGATACTACTCTATAGAGTATACTCCTTAATAAAATATCACTTTGGGCTGTTTTGAGTCTTTTAATCAGAAAAGACGTTCGAAATGATAAAAGTACCTCTATTCCTTTCTCACATGTTAATCAGGCGGAGCAAGTAAGCATGGACGAAGGTACGGGGAGGAGTGGCGGTAGTGGTTTGTACATGGCGGCGGCGGCGCACTAGGGGCGGCGGGGGGACCACGGTGTGCTCGGGGGAGGGGGCCGGGGATGGGGTGGACGGGCGGCTGCGGCCGACGTCGGGTGGGGGCGCGCGGACAGCCGACGCCGGGTGGGGGAGCGCAGACGACCGACGATGGGCGGGGGAGGGAGCCGGGGATGGGGTGGTCGGGCAGCTGCGGCCGACGCCGGGTGGGGGAGCACGGACGGCCGACGATGGGCGGGGGCACGCCGACGGCGGGCAACTGCAGCCGTCGCCGGGTGGGGCGCGTGGACGGCCGACGTTGGGCAGGGGCGGGGGGACGGGCAACGGCAGCCGTCGCCGGGTGGGGCGCGCGGATGGGCCGACGGGAGTGGCGGCGACGACGCTGGGCAGGGGCACGCCGACGGGCAACGGCGGAGTCGAGGGGGCGCGCGGACGGGCCGACGAGAGCGGCGGCGACGACCCCTAGCGCCGACAGAGAGAAGTCTCGAGAGAGAGAATCGGTCATTTCACGTGCGAGATCTGGTAAAAAAAATATAAACAAAATAAAAAAACTCAAAAAGCCCAAAATGACATTTTATTAAGGAGTATACTCTATAGAGTGGCATCTTTGTAAAGATATGGTAGAGAATGACATCCTGTTAAAACCACATTACATATTGTTAAATTTCTCTACATGCGGTGCCTGAGATCTTCAAGGCAAAGCGATGAGCCCACTTGTAAGTGCTTCAGAACGACTACTTATTGTTCTTTTTTTTTTAAAAAAAAAGCAGTTTCTGCTCTTCTAGGCACTCTTAGCAATTGATCTCTTCTTTGTGGCATTTTTTTGGTGTGCAAAACATGGTAGTAGTTTAATACAGCATGAACGGATGATTTGCATTCGCTCCTCAAGCTTGGAGAGTTGATCCTTTATTACACATCTCAAACGCACACACAGCCACACCCTTTATTACTCACTCGACCAATACTATGCTCCCGACGCTAATCTGTTACAGGTTACACCTCAGTACAAAGCTAGCTTCAACTCTCCAAGAATCAGAATATTAATTTTCCCCAGGGTTCTTCCAAGCTATGGAACCCGAACATTTATGTATTTGCTACTGCCATATGCCTTCATTCGAGTCTCTCACCCAAGACAGTTTCAACATCAGACTTCCCCAGCTATCATTTCTATACCAACTGCCAAATGTCTTCATTTCAGTTTCTCCCCAAGACAATTTCAGCAAATGCAAGACTTCCACCAGCATTCTCCCGGTCCTCCAACAATAGATCCAGCACATCCAAAGGCCACTGGTTTGTCTGGCGGCCCAGACAAAGTATGCCATAGAGATTACATAATCACTCACAGCTTTACGGCACTACTTCCATTAAACTATTTACAGATCCACAGTGCTTCCGTCCTTCCAATCCTCATCATTCTACCTCAACATCTTCCCCCAAAGATGTTTTAAGGTCGCCCTTGGGTTTATTTGGCTCCACATAACAGTTTAAGAATCAGAATCAGGTATCACGGACGCATTGCATCAAAGTGGACAGTGCTAGCAACTGTACAAGTACAATTCATATATACAAAAGGACCTTGATGCACTGGATGACTGTCCAGTGTTTACAATGAAAGACTTAAAAGGCATTGATTCATCAAGCCATCTAATATTGTGTTAGCTGGACAAATGCATCTATCTATCTATCGAACAACATCTATGAGAGACATGTGCATGCATTCTTCCTGGGCCCATATAAACAACCACTTGCCCAGGCAGTCCCCATTAACCTGATTTATCATATGGAAGCACCTCCAAACCTTTTTACATTTGGGAAAGGAAGCTGGCTAAGAAGAACAACAATCCAAATAGGATGACTATTTACAGTTTGGTTAACCTAGTTATCATTATTTGGGAAGCCTCCAAGTGGAATGATGGGACCAGGACAAGATGCCACTTTCGCAACCTTCTTCAAGGGAGGCTAATGAATCCTGTTTTGTGTCTTACAAACTGCGAGTCAGATCAGAGATGTAGATATGCCCAAGAAGCAATGCACCAGAACCTGTGGCACTTCTATACCACCACGACCATGTCACTGACCAGGCTCTCCATAACATCTTGTATCTTGTAGCTGTACCATTGGTGTGGATCCAACGCTTGGCCAAACATGAGGCCAACTGAATGCATCATCATTGCATCATGGAACAAGCTGTAAACCTCATCGTACTTGGTAATTGTCATCCGCGTAGATAGAAACAAGAGCATTATCACCAGCACCAGCGGCAAGGAGTGATTTGTATCGGTGAAAAGAAAGGCAGTTTACACTGCCTATTCGTTGACCCATAAAAGATGGCTGGTAGCGAATTATTGTCAATTGTTCTCCTTCAAGACTAAACACTTTGATCATCTGCTTGGCTGAGCCGCTTGCAATAAGTGGGGCATGCCGATGAACAGCTAATGCCGTTAGTGAACCCCTATGTGCTTCAATAGTGAGGTAGGGTTCAGATGCCCTTCTAACATCAAGGAACTGAATGTCTCCAGCTTGAGATGCACTTACAATCTGTAATTGCATGAATAACAAAAGCGAGCTCTGTAAAGCTCAAATAATCACATATAATTCTAAAAAAATGGCTGCTCTAACAATTAAAACCACAAGGCATACAGAAGATGTGCACAAAGAGGGAGGATTTACCTTGTATGGATCAAACCCAGGCTGAAATCCTATACCAACAACCTTTTCTGATCTTGGGGCATGTGGTCTTGCTGTATACACTAGCCTACAGCAATGGGAAAAATTGAACTTAGGAAGTAGCATAAATGTGTGTGTGAATAAGCATGCATTTGTGTGTCAGGGGCGGAGGATGCACATGAAGCGAAATCTCTGCAATGGAACATGTGGTTGATATCTCATCAAACATCTACTTACCTATCAGGTGTACGCACGTCAAATATCCTGACAGATGCATCAAGAAAACCAGCAGCGAATTGACCACATCGAACCTGAGATGCAGACTGAAAAAAGAAGCTAAAATCATTATCTTAAATTTTTTACACTCAAATAGCACATATGCACAGAGTAACAAAGAACTCACAATAGCTGAAATCCCGCTATCAGCAGTTGACTGGATGGTGTTGACAAGTTGTTCCTTGTCAAGATCCCATACAAGGATAGAGAACATGTCACCAGATGCATACTGTTTTACAACAAAAGGAGTAAGTTCCATATTACAATAGACTTGATTAATGAGACATCGCAATTTGCAAAACATTGGGAAAAGGCTTTAGAGTTTCACCAGATAACCCGACTGTTGCTGCCAATCAAATACAATACTGCGACCAGCACTTCGATAGCCTTGAACTGATGAGAAAGCAGTTACGAGTTTTTGTCCTCCCTTTTGAGTATAGTTTCTCCATATACGGACATTTCCATCACCTACAATATGAAAAAGAAAAATACATATCAAAATGGTGTAAAACAAATGAGAACAGAAAAAACATAAAGATAAGAGATATACTTGAGCCAACTAACAACAAGCTATCATCAAGCTCATTGATCAGCAAAAGTTTAGATAGGCCTCTGTCAGATAACTTGTGGTTGTCAAAAGTATTCACTGGGACCGCATCGTCATAGTTCCATACTCTGAAATGAGACCAAACTTTAGGGCAACTGCAATAGTGTTTCTGAAGCACAAAAAAAATCGATTTTAACAAGAGATTCCAGTATAATCTGTTTACCGTATTTGCTCATTTTCATCAGCAGCAACAACGATAGGAGAAAATGGCAACAACAATGATGCTTTTGTACCCAACTCAAACCTCGTATCCCAGCTAGCAATTTGGCTGGTCATCTTGCAAGCTGCTAATGCCACCAACACACAGAAGAAGGGCAAGCATATCATTAATCAGATAAATAAATAGAGAACTCCAATAGCAAAAATGTAATGTAAAATAGTGGTGCTTGGCCACATACAAGATCGTTGGCTTTTAGCAATGCAATCCATTGCAATTCGTTCTCGCTCTTCTCTTCTAGCATTTGCTTCATCATTATCATCAGAACCAGTTAGAAGTGGCCTAGAAAAGTGACCACAACTCCATCTGTAAATTGTTGATTGGGGAAGTATATCAAGCCCCATGTTGCTGGGGGCTACACTGGAGCTTATAAGCGGATCAGCTAAGCCATCAGGTGAGTTCAAAACATGTGGTCTGAACTCCATCGAGCACACTCGGCGCAATCCTGTGAGGTAGTCATGCTGAGGGGGACTAACAGGAGGAGTCCTAAAGGCCATCGAGAAATTTCCTACAAAATATTGGAAAAGCTGAATTCAATAATCATTTACACCCGGCACGATAATGTAGTGCATGCAAAAAGGCAGGCATCCTCCAAGCACTTAGCAAGGATAGAAATTATTAACCTACCAGAGTTCATATCAAACCAGGAAGAGGAGCGTGCCATTCCAAAGTTTGATGAAGGGGGCACAGATGTCTCTCCTGGGTGTGCACCTCCATTGCTAAGTCTACTGTTTCTCATGACTACTTGCTCAACACCTATGAGGGACAATGCCCTTCGCCCAATACTTGCAATTCTTGGGTAAGGATCTTTAGCAACATTGCACATAGTTGCTATAAATTGGGAATAGATCCCATTATCAATAGGCCTCGATCTTGAGTAGTTGAGACCACCATTACTTGCATTCTCTCTCAGTAATATGCCTGAATCAGAGTGTTGGGAAGAATCATCTGACTGTGGAGAACCATGCATGATGCTATTTGTTGCAATCGGGCTGCTTGTAGAGATTCTTCCATCACGACCAGTGGCACTGTTATCACTGCCAACCCTTAAAACGGGACCAATATGTGAGGCAAGGCCACTGCTACCTTGTATTAAGCTGCTGGGACTGTAAACATTGCTCGAATTAATATTAGCCAACGATGGTAATGACTTCAGCAGTGAATTGGTTTGAGGTTTCCAGTACTCAGCAGCAACACATTTGATATGTTTATTGTGCCCCATTGCAAAGCGGGTAAGCGCTGGAAGACACCAGATCAACTCAAAATTATTGCCACAAAATCAAGAGGAATCTATAGGCTTGACACATTACTAAATGAGTGTAAGTGCAATGTATTAGGCAAATTTACGTACCTACAGCAACCTCAGATCTAACAAGAGGGCTACCATCTGAAGAGATCTGCAGAAGGCTTCGGACAACATTTATTTCAGCTCTCACCTTTTCATCATCATCAGAATCGTCATCAGCTCCATTCAGTGATGGAGATCCAATATCCACAAGATTTCCAAGTGCAAAAACAGCAGAAGCTCTCACCTGGTAAGATCAAATATTAACACATGTTGTGAAGCAAGTATAAGGAAGAACTAACACAAAATGACAGCAGCCATACTTCAGGTTGAGGCTCTGACAATAAGCATATAACAATTTCTGGTGCGTTTGATTGCAGACCAAGTAACTGAGCCTCAGGGAAATCTTCCCAAAGTTTGCCAAGGCATAAACAAAGCCATTGCAAGAGCAAAGGCTCTGTCTGTGCATCATTCGGATTTTCCGGTTGCAGATGTCTCAGGCAGACATCTATAAGCCCTGCATTAGCACAAGCCTCTTGACCAATCCTATGCCCATCCACAATAACGGCTAAAACAAAAGCAGCCATTGCGCGCTGCTCTGGGTAAGCATCCAAACTGTCAAGAAACCTGATAAAGTATGCATGCCCTCCATCTTTCACCAAGTCAACCTGGCATGACTGTCATTTGGAAAACAGAGCAACTAAGTAAATACCTGAATCTTGAGAAATAAAATGAACTGTCAGAGATTTCAACGTAGAGTGCCACCTTATCAAGAGAGAGAATTTTTGTCCATATGAACACAAGAATTTGGCGCAACTCCATTGCACTTGTTTGAAGCAGTTTTAGTACATAAGGGAAGATGCCAACGGACAAAGCCTAAAAAAGTTCCAAAATTTGAAATACGAGTAAGACAATATACGATAACACTTCTACAGTTCTACCCCAAACAAGGGCACGCGGAACAGTCAACTCCATACCAAATCAACTGCCCAAGGTCCCATGTCAAGAAATCTTCCAAGCAGAACAAGTGCTCTAAATCTGTGTGATTGACTAAGCAAAACCTACACATAACAAAAGTGTATTAGAGCAAGGTAAAATAATTGATAATTACAAGGGAACCCATGTAGCAAATTTCCAGCACAAATACTGAAAGCAGCTAAGAGATGGGTAACCATGTATTTAACAAAGTCCACAAATAAGTAACAAGGGCATTTTGCAAGATGGCCTGTAGGATTATGCAATGATATAAATAGAACCAAGAAGTGTGTCACAAGAGAGCCTCATAGATGTCCACCCAAGTCTTTTTGCCATCATTTGGAGAGTCAGTTACCAACTTACCACTCATATAACAAAAACAAAACAAAAAAAACACACTAGCATCTTGAATAGCTGGATGGAGAAAATGCCTTGCCTGAAGAACAACAGGTAGCTGTTCTGGGGGTTTCTTGTCTTCAGAGGCATGATCAAGCCAAACTTCAAATGCTGTCAATTGCTCCGTGAAAAATGGACTCGGCTGATTTGAGTAAGGAAATGAACAAAGTGATGGTACTGAAGTGATAATTCTCAAACAGCACAACAATGCCAACAAACTGTTGATGTCTGGAGTATTAGATCATTCAAAAAAAAGCAAAGACGGGTAATAGCACCTGAAACTCTGCATTAGGATCAGCAATTAATTGAGGAAGCTTAGAAAGGCAGATCTCTGCAGCCATGTCCCATGCATCCCTAAAAATAAAGTTACGAAATTAAAGAAAATGCAGAAGAGGTAGCTAAAATATAAAAGGAATGGCTAGCGCCATCAATTACCACATATGGTGCTGATGAGTCGGTGGCAACAAAGGGTATGAAATTGGGGAACAATTTGCGGACCGCATGATTCTCTCGGCAAGTAAGAAGTTGCGAAAGAGACTAGCAACCAAAAGATCCTGCCTGAAAAGTCTTTGGAATAGATCTGCATAGTGAAAGTTGAATCATAACAGATTAAAAGAAAATGAATGAGAATAGCAATTGATCACTGGCATTAATTGTAACTAAAATGACTATCAGCACCTTGAGGAAGAACATTCCATGCAATAGTGTCTGTGATAGCAGTGAAAATCCAGTTCAACTCCCCTAGAAGAGTTTTACGGTCATTTTGCCTTCCAGGAATTTGGTCAATAAGATTTTGTTCCATGGAATCACGGAGTAACGATCGTTTACAAAACCTGAATAGTTTATATACATGTATATAGACCATTATTGATGCAGATACAGCATGAGAAACTCTATGTCTACAACAACCAAACATGAGAAGGGGACGAACCAGTGCAGCGCCATTTTGATGGGTGTGGTGAGGCAAGCTGTGAACACATCAGCAGGAAATTCTGCACTCTGTGGGAGAGTTTGATGTGCCTCACAGGCCGCAAGGAGAATGCAATCCTTCGATGAAGATGCAGACGAGCTAGAACTCCAGTCTAGGCGCTAAAGTGAACATGAGTAGTCATAGTGAATATATTAAACAGTCTAACAATAGAAACAGATAGGGAAATCATCATTATCACTTTCAACTTCAAGTATCTGGTGTGCGTATAAAAATTAGAAGGAACTATACCATACCTCCAGAAAAGCTTTCACGATCATTCCAGCTGCTGAGCAGTCAAAAACATATATAGAAGGTGTTTTCAGCCATGAATCAAGATCAGTAATGGGAAGCGGAATATATTGTGTGTAACTCTGCACCAAAAAGTAAAAAAGGGCACTTTGTCAAAAACACACATAGATAAACAATGCAGCAGCTTATGCAGTGTCTTTGCAACATTCACCTTGTTAAATACCCAAATCTCTCCATTAGCTGTAGGCTTTGGTACACCATGACCATTGTAATGAAAAAGGACTCTCTCTGTTCTAGCAAATTTACGGCAAGTATTACATAGCTTCTTAACTTCCTCTAATGTCGGATCCAGCTGAAGCTTGTAACGAGCCTGCAAGCATCATTCAGGCATGATGTAAATAATGTCATCATAATAAAGTCTATAAACAGCAAAAGAAGTGCCTCACCTTTGGTTGCCAACGCTCATATTGTGAGTGTAATGTCTTCCCAATAGTTTCGAGGGCTTTTGGAGGTGCCATAGAAAATGGATCTGAAGATAAATCAATGAAAGAGCTATGAGAAAAACTCAAAGCAACTGTACATATGCATTAGGAGTACAAAGATGAATCACCATGCTTATTTTAGACAAGCTTTCTTACTCTAGAACAATTAACAAATAATAAATTCTATTGATCAAGTCCCTATCCTCCACAACTTAAAGGTACAGCATCTTATAACACAGACCCGAAAATTCTAATCCTCTACAACCAGTCCTCAAGCTTTCACAGATCAAAGTTTTTAAATGCATATAATCAACTACAGAACACAGAAAAATTAATACTCATTTGGTTATAACCAAACAGAAAATTAATGGTAATTTTACAGAATAGCATGTGTCAGACCAGTCTTTGCTGCAATAACCTGTGATTACAAAATAATCACCCTTGTTTGGCATTTAGAGCAGTCAACAAAAGATATAGCTTAAATGAGTTCTAACATTTGCATGTGGAGAGAAGAAATACAACAATACTGGAGTTGCATCCCATAAAAATGAAATAAAACTGTCACCTACAGGCAGACGTAAATTTTCCAGCTGACTAAAATTCAAGCATATACATATGACCAAATGTTTACCTATCCAGCACTCCTTTCTTGCACAAGGGGAGATTTTGATCACATCCGGCGGATCAACACTAATGTTTAAACACAACACAAGTGCCACATAGCCAGTTTTCATCTACACAACCAAAACATTATGAGTAAATAGCATAAAAGCAATAACATCCAACAGTGCACCAGAAAAAAAAAGAATACTTATATTTGTATTTCTATAGAATATCCAAAAGAAGCATCCAGAAGAAAAGAAAAGGTATTGGGACAGATTTCTGACCAACGTAGACGGTCATTTGAAAAGCAAAGCTATTTGCTGATCAGCTACTTCTAGAGAAAACTGACCACAACCATGGAACAATTAATTGGTACATGGGCTCTCCATCATGTCATAGTAATTTAGAATATTCTCTTCTTTTTATGAAGTACATGTTGACATGCCACAAACTGGGTTACTAAGGTTCAACACAATGGTCCACCCTAGATAATTAAAAATAAGATGCAAATCCCACTAGGGGCATCAGTTGTCTGAAGAGGAAAGAAATAGTTTATTCAACATGAGTGTTCTTTTGTTGGAACCAAGCATTTCCACGATGTCCAGAAGGACATAAGGGGCAACCAAACAACTGCATTGTACAAGCGATTTGTTTTGCCCGAAAGCAATTACAACTCATAAAACTATCCCAGATGGGGTCTCAAGGTTCCTAATTGTCATTTGTTTCCAGTATGCGCTACTTCCCATCCATCATCATAATTCCATTGCAGATTTACAGCCCTTAAACTATGGCATGCTCACATGCTAGAGAAACATGTGGTGGAAATCTGATATGCCTCTAATGATAGCATTACCTTGGATAACCAAAAACTGTAACATTATGACTATACTACCATAATGCTGGTTTTGTCCATTGCCCCCACTCACCATTTTCACATATCAACTTCCCTGCCAAACTAGGCTGAAACTAAGTTTCTCTTTTTATTAACTTCCCTGCCAAACTCGGCTGAAACTAAGTTTCTCTTTCTAGCAGCATGGTGCCAAACTGCCAATCAGCAATTAACAAATACTGTCATCTGAATAAAACCACCCTACTAGATTAAAGATTGAAGGACCAGCCCAAAACTGTTAACCTCAAGGCTAACAACAGACTGGCTATGATAAGAAAGATGAGATGTACTTATTATCTGAAACATGCATATAGGCGAGTGGGGGATCACCATGCTGCTTTTAACCATGCAGCAAAATGGTGCAACAACATAGCAACACCACTATTATGTCCCATTTGTATCGATTAACATGATGATAAATTCAATAAAATGACGCATTTTTGAGCCCTGCACCTCAGCCCCTCGTTGATAAAGTTGAGTGTCCTGCTTACATAAGCACTACTAGATAAGGTAACATCAACCATTGCATGAGTTGAGAACCCCAATTACAACTGAAAGTGTCGGTCATAATCAATCAAATAATAGTAACAATAATATATGAAACAAAATGGATAAAAGATATTAAATTTACTAGTACGCCACCCTCTTAACCCAATCAACAGCTGCCCCTAATTTTCATTGTCATCTCAATCCATTAAACGCATTGCTAATTAGTACCCTATGACTATGAATCTCCTCCGAAACAGGAACCAGCAAGAGTTGAAGAGCAGCAGCAGGCAGAATAGCATCCATTACCCGGTCTTTGGGCCACCATTTGGAGACGAGCCCGCTGGTGGATGGCCCGGCCGCCGCCGCGGCGGCCTCGTCGAACCCCTCGTGGCGCTGCTCGCACAGCACGACCACCTGGGGCAGCAAGGCGACCGGCGCCGGCGGCTCCTCGTCGGCAACGTCCTTCCTAGGCTCCGGTCCATTCTCGACGGGGAGCTGGTCATCGACGACGACGTGGTTGGTATGGTGATTGGGCAGAGCCGCGGAGGGCGCCGCGGAGGAGGAGGAAGAGGAGTGGACGAGCCTGGAGGCCATAAGATCTCCCAATGCCATCTACGCTTGCTCTCTCCTCGCGGCTGTCATCCCGCAGCCATCAGGATTCTTGGGCTTCCTTTTTCCTCCACCCGCACAACCGAATCTCTGAAGAATCCGAATCCGGAGGCGGGAGGGAGGGAGGGAGCCCCGGCCGGCGGCGGTGAGGATGATGACAAGATTAACAGGACGGGAGTGGGGGGGAGGGGTTTAGGGTTAGGGTTAGGAGAGGGACGGGAAGCGGCGGGGAGGAGGTCAGGCGGTGGAGGAGGAGGAGAGGAAGAAGGGGAACAATTTATTTTTTACTTAAAAAAAAATCGGAAATTGGATTCTCTCCTCTCTTCTTCTTGCCCCCTGCTCTGTTTTTTCTTTTCTTTTCTTTTCTTACTCTGGTTTTTTTCAGTGGTGATGCTTAAGCACAAGGACAAATGGAAGTTTGCAACTAAAAAGGTTTGCTACATGGATCCTCAAGTCCTAAAGTTAGCTCCTTTATACTGGAGGATGTGGCATCCATAGCTGAATTGGACTGCATCCAACTCAAATTATATTGTTGGACTTGTATCTAAGTAAAAAGTACATTAAATAAAGTAATTTAACAGCAATCGTATTTGATAGATTTACTCTAAAACATCTTTTAGCCCTTGCATAAAAAATATTTAAATTCTATAAACTAGCCATAAAAGGTCTGTTTAGAACATTAGAATTTTATCTCCCTAAAATTAAGAAAAATTCCAACTAGCCTATAGCTGCAAGGTGTAAAAATTAGAATACTACTTACATTTTATCAAGAGGATAAGGATATGAGCAATATTTTAGACGACTATAGTATATACAATCTTTCCACGTCATTTCTAGAGGATATACACTAAATGATATATTTAAAACTTATAGCAACATGTTATCTATAGTATAATTAACAATTTTTAGTTTTATATATATATATATATATATATATATATATATATATATATATATATATATATATAGCATATGGAATTGTGTGTGTGTATATATAGGCATTATGCTAGCTATTACTAGATTGTTTGTTAATCAATGAACGTCATCCTTCTATCTCATCTTTCTCTTACATCCCCGTCGTAAAAATTCCTATAAAACACTATCTCCCAAACAATGATGTCGCACCAGTGTTCATATCTAAGGATGACCATTAGACTGAGGAAGACCGCTATTAGATGGAGAAATCTTTTGAGAGAGTACACTATCCTAGTGCTTATGCATTCATTTGTAGGGTGTCCAATGGATAGGGACATCTTATAAAAAAATGCATATAACCATGAAAAGTATGTTTTGAAATTCTACTTCTATAATAATGGTACAGCAATAAAGTCTCTTTACTTTCAACATTTTTTTGCTACGTATTTTGTAAACTTTTGAATGTGTCATGAAATGCTCTAATACAATTCGTAAATGAGATATACACTTTGATTCTGTTAAGTCCTTTTTCATTCGTTGGATTGCATGGTGAGCTCTAGGATAAATGTCATTCTCGTATCCACAATTTGATTTAATTAACCAAATCAGCAATTAAGCTTTCAAAATAAATTTAACATCTAATGCCACTTGCAAAGAGAGATTTTCCAATAAACGTGCAACGGTGGATCCCATCCATCTTTCTAGTACATATAATAGATTACAAAAAAAAAGGAATGGAGAAACAAAAACACAACAAAAAGGAATATCTGATTTGAGTATGGTTGTCACTGCACCGCTAATGCTTCTCTGACTAGCAACTTGACACTAGTGCAACCATTTTGTTGCTTCCCCATGCTGCATATAATAGTGCAAGTTGGATGTGTATATGTTGACCTGTGAACGACTCATCTGTTCTTTTGATCGATAAAAATATTTAGGTAGGGTTGCATGATCTAGCAACACAATCCATTAACATTTCTATGGTTAGTTATATCCAGAAGATGAGAGCTCCTTGGCTAGGCCACGTCTACTCCTTAGCATTGGCAGGCCAACAACCGCATGCCTGAAAATAGATTTTTCAACAAAGTTTGCTTAGGAAATTGCAGAGATAGAAAGAACAAATCAACGTAAAGAGATTTTGCACTCGATCTGGAGAGCTGCAGAAACACACATAGTATATAGTATCACTTAACAATGATTAATAACAGATACTCAGTTGTTGTTTCAGGCTGATAACACTAAAATATGGTGTCAAAGTGCAGAGATTGCAATGGATTGTTTGCATTCCAGAAGAGTGAGCTGTCATCTGGTAGCAAAGGAAACATGGCAGATGCTAGTTGGCTCACTCATCACACACCTTTTATAGCTGCAGGTACCCACATTTGCTGTGTTCCAACGTCACCTGGGATTGGAGCCTACCACTCCATATGTAGTATTGTCATAGGTATAAACAGTGTGCTACTACATAGTAGTAGTATACTGCCATCAACATAGGAGTCTTTCTGCATGAAATGATTCCCGGGAGCCAAAAACTACAATTTGCTACTAGTATTTGGGTTTTGGTCACTGCCAAGTGCCAACCAATGTCAGGTTGACAACCACTCACTCGCCTTTACTCGACTATATCTATGAACCATCATCATCATCATCATCATCCCGGCGAATGGGACGATTGTCACTCTGTCAGACAGCCACCGTCAATTGTTCTATGTCGAGCTTGGTGTCACTCTTACCAACAAACAGAGCTTTCTAGGCCAGATTGCTTGCTGCTAATCTTTAGCAAGGCTCTCTTCTTATTAGCATTTTTAGGCTGCGTTCGAATATCAGTGTTCCCAACCCATATCTCATACACGGAAAACAAAGTGACCTATTAGCACATGATTAATTAAGTATTAGCTTAAAAAAATTTGAAAAATGAATTAATACAATTTTTTAAAGTAACTTTTCTATAGAAAATTTTTGTAAAAAACAACTGTCTAATAGTTTGAAAAGCGTGCGTGCGGAAAAAAAAGAAGGTGGGTTAGGAAAGATGGGTGAAGAACACACCCTAAAGTTAAGTTGTTAGCAGGCTTCAGAAAATTTAGGAACTTACATTGGTGTGATGTGCGAATTGGGCAAGAGAACAAGCCCTAACTGCCGCGTGACCCTCAGGTACAGAACTTGAGCCAAGAAACAAATTCCTCAGTTTGTCATTCTTGTTTGTAAATTAACTAATACATGTGCAACTGTCCAAGAGACAGTAGTAGTATTAGGATTTCATTAGAGGATACTCCAGCTCAGATATCTGTACTATGCATTTCGGATTTCTGTAACCTGGGTTGGATTTCAGTCCTCCCTGCCAAACTTGCAGTTTCACAATATGATTATTCAGTAAAAACAAGCTCAGCTAATTAAGACTTAAAACGTCCTAACCTGCTGTGCTTGTTCATCAATGTAATGCATGGTTGGTGGATGTGAACTTTTTGTTTGGAGCAAGCACCATGTCAGGGTAGTCAGGACGAGGGGATGGGGTGCACTGGCACAGAGCAACACAATTACAGAAGCAAAGAGCAAGCTAGCTGTTTACAGGTAGGCTGCTTCTGAACAGGATTATGGGTGGTGTGGTCATAGGACCTCTGTACCTTTTGGCGCATGTGCCCCTCCCTGCTCTTCTCTCCTTTCTTGCTCCTCAACCGTGTTCATCTGTGTGTGTCACACTGTCAGCATACTAGAAACTCTGCAACAATCTGGCCTTTGTTTTGTGAGAGTACAGTGATGAGACTTGACATCCACAAGAAAAAAAAGGTAGCATTTCTTCTAAGCAAAAGAAGCACACATGACTAATTAGAAAATAGTTCTTTTTTCTTTTCCTGTGATTGTATAAACTGGTAAATTGACAAAAAACTGAAGTAGCCATGTGATGGAACTGAAAATGCCCCAGAAGTCAGAAACAACCTTATAGATGAGATCTAATATAGCATTTCCTCCATACACTTTAATTTCACATGCCACTTCATAGCATAAAGGAAGCAGTTGCACATGAACATGACCAATTTCTGCCTATCTTGTAATGTGCATTTGCATTATGCACCTTGTAGTTGCATGCTTGGCATGATATAACCTAAGGTAGCATGAACAGTATGTACAGTAGAGCTGAATTTGAGTGAAGAGTTGAATTTGAGTGAATTACCCAATAAAGCTTTTTTGCTTCTCTGCTGCAACCAGATGGGCCATGGTTCTGCCCTTATTTCTCAACCTCCTTTGCTACCACCCATTGTCAACAGACACCATGGACACGCTCCAGAATGGAGACTTCCCCATGGGGCCTAGCAGGAGCTGTTCGTTATTGTTGACCATTCCCTGCAGAAATAATTACGGTTCAATGCATAGATGAGTACTTTGCATTCCATGAAGTAGACAAATTTTCAGAGTAAAATTGCAAGGTCTACAAATTCAATATTACCAGTGGACATGTCAAAGGTTGATCAGATGAGGAGGAATTGCTCAAGTGGCAGTAATCAGTTAGGACGATGATGCAGAACCTAACCATTGTGTATAGCACTCTGAAGCTCTAAACACCATAACAAACAGAAAATAATGCGCTTTCACAAGTTTGGCTAATTGTTGTGAAGAATCTGCAACAGACTAGGATATAGAGAGTTCTATACATTGCGATCTCAGGCTGTTGCATACCCATGACTCATGGAATCATGCCTAAATACGGTTACAACCATAATCAAATGCAGACCTAGTAGACGAATCACCTGATTGGGAGGGGGAATACCATGAGATGTGAGAGGCGACCAAATCATACAATTTCCTTATGGTAAATAAAAAAAAAGAGAAACGCTTCCAATGTTGCCCTTTTCACCTTTCAGATTCAGTTGATATATGAAGCTTCTGTAAACCAAACAAAAAAAGTGGCCCAGAAGCAGTTTCAGCATAAGTTTGGACACAGCCACACAACTCTGTACATTCAACAACAGAAGTCTACGATTACAAATATCTGTCAGAGCAACACTAACATTTTCATTCATCTTTCATAGCCATCTCATGCCTCCGTTTCTGTGCAACCTCAACAAGCAGAGTCAGCAGGGCTTCACATACCTGCGATGTGTCTGCCTGATCCCTAGGTTCCTCTTTGAGTGAAGAATAAACCATCCATGCATGGTCTAACTTCCGCCCTGGCCGGACTGCCACTGATCCTGGAACTTCAGCATCCTTCCTTGTCACAAGACCATCACTCTTCTCACCATACCTTGCCACCAGAAGTTGTGAGCATGCTGCCATTGCAGCTGAAAGTGGCATTACAACTGGGATCCTAGTAGGATTCCCATCAGCTGCAGCTGGGAGCTCCAAGTGTGCAACATGTGAGAGGGCTGTAAGCACACTTGGGGTGATGCTAGCCTCGGTGTGGAATGAGACAATGGGAACCTCAGGAGGCAATGGGTTCTGCCGCAGGAATTCTTTCCTCCTCTCATATGTCAGGTCTTCCAGAGCCTGAAGATCACCCTGAAGGAAAAAAAAAGAAAACAATAAACATCAGTGTCGTCCATTGTGCAGGCCGACAAGGCAAAATCAAGCTCATCAAGACAAATACCTTGAGGACTTTGGATACCAAAATCTCCATGAGTTTACGTAACCTGACATAGTCACCAAGCTGGCCTTCTCGCAAGATATCTGAAGCAACCGGGCTTCCTCCGTATGGGCTTTGAGCTAAGGCCAAACCTGCGACCTTGTCTTTCAGTTGTGGCCAGTAAAGGGAGAGGGCTGCTGCTGCATCTACACCACCCTTGCTATGGCCGAGAAGTAGCACCCGCTTCTTCGATCCCCAGTATATTTCTTCTATATATTCCTTTATCTCCCTTGCATTTTTACTTACTGAAGACTGTATAATTCATTATATGTTACTTGATGAAAACGATATTAAGAGTAAGTAACAAATAATATTACTGTATGGAAGTACCTCACTGTGAATCTTGGCAATGTGACAAGCCAGACCCATCTTGGAGAAATATGATTTTGTCTTGACAAAGTAAAGAGGCCCATGGTTACTAAACAAACCTGCAAACAATAGAAAAGCTAATGTCAACACAGAAAATTGCCAAAATGCGAATTCACAACCAAAGTGGCAGCAAACTTGCCTGGAACCAACAGATAGACCATCGAATCAGGCAGCTTGTGTTCATTTTTTCTGACAGGGAATCAAATGATCACATGAGATAAAAAAAGATGAAACATACATTACATCTTTTATTAAGAGCAGTTGCATAATTTAAACATTGAAATGTAACTTATTATGTTTGCTGACCTCACAGCATCAAGAATTTCCAAGAATCTGGCAGTTCCGTCCTCAGTTGGAGGTAAGCTTTGATCCTGCTGAAGCCATCCAATATCATCGGCTGAGCCACGAACAGTTTTCCTAGCACGTTCTACAAGACTGACAGAAAGATATCAAGAAGGATATCAAAGATTAGTCCTCCCAACACTGGAACATCTTATAAAAGAACACCTCATCCATGAAAGCTAAATTTTATATTCCAATTTATTCTTAATGGACATCAAAATGACACTGTGCTTTCACGCACAAGTTCTTTTAGATGCACACCTATTGACTTGATTATTTGGTACAGTGCATAAAAGAGAAGTGTATGCACTAAAAGAAGAGTCGGTTCCAATAGATGGCAATTGCATAACAAGGGCACTTAACACTTCATATAGTGAAGCATGCATAGTTTATTCGTGATAGAGTGATGATATGGTATTTGCAGCTTGTGTCACACTATCACCTAATTGTTTGATTAGAATTCACAGGACAAGATCAAAAGATAAATGCAGAAGCAGTCTGTACCCTTGAAACAGTGAAGCCCCATTCTGGAAGACGCGCAAAGGCGCCATCTGTTCTGTGATTTCCTGAGATGAGCTTACAGTATTATCAATTTCACCAGGAGATGAGTCTGCTGACTGTTCAGAAGAAGCCTGAAAAGAGGATCCGCCAGCAGTTGATGCAGGTGGCAGCGTCGCTAGCTCTTGCCCTTCGTCAGAAATAGCTGTGCAACAAATCAAGGAGATGCAGCAGAATTACCACATTGTGTATTTTATTATGAAATTGGTACAAAAGAGTCATTCGGCGAAGTTAAGGAGAAGCTAACCTGTGTAAGCAGATAAAGGGAGGCACTGGGTAAGATATGAAGCCGTCTGGGCCAGATAAGATGCAGCTTGGTTTAAAGCTGGGACGGAGAGAAAGAGCTGTGAATCTTCTTCAGTCCTGTCGACTGAATAACTAGCATCAACCTAGATATATCAATGAACATTAACAAAACTGGCATCATGCTATAGCTGCCTATGATGGCAACAAAAGGCTATATTGATCCTTGGACAAACTTTTGGCAAGTAAATGCATAGGGGTAGTCCAGCAAATAGTAACAGAGGAACAAGATACAAGCACATACCGATGATGCAGAAGTAGAAGGCTGCCCCTGAGGTGAAGGTAATTCCTCCATGGTTGGCTCTTTATCCTAGCAATTTAACATTAAATTGGTGTTGGTGAATACGCAATTCATGGAAGTACTACATGCGAAGCAACGAGAATAGAAAATGCAATAACTAGCGGGCAATCATTTACAAGTTATGAGATGGGGTGGTAGCGTGTGGGGAATTCAGGATTTAGGGCATCAAAGATGGCATTACTGGTGGGCAAACCTAATTAAGGTATCCCCTACCTGATCTCTTGAGAAAACATGAGAGGGGAAAAAAAACATCCATTGAATTCGCCGATATCGGTTACCCAACCAATTAAAGTGACCCGCCTCCAAGTTTATGGCAGCTAGGCAAGAGTACTCGCAAGTGGGGATCTTGAATTCTCGATTCATCCAGAAGAAGAAGAAGAAGAAGAAGAAGAAGAAGTAGTTACCGCAATCAAGAAGATGGAGGGAGGGTTTGGAGAGGGAGGCGATGCGTTTCTTCTTCCTCGTGGTGGACTCGATCGTTGGCCTGCGACTGCGACTGCGACTGCGCTCCCTCGGATTGGGATTTGGGAACAAGGGGAAGAAAGAAGCGGGTTTCTTCCTTTGTTTTCTTTCTTCCTCCACACTTTTCTGTCTTCTCTATTCCTTTGGGCTTGGCCTGTCAGCACACCGACCGACCGACCAAATCACGCAATCTTCTGATGATGAGTCAATCACTCATTCTTTAAGCAAGACATGTATTGTTACTGCTGATGATCGATTCAGCTATCTCTAAGGGCAGAGCTACCACCAACAGTGCTATACTAGTACGCAAAGAATTATCGATTCATTCACCAAGCAATAAGCATCCATGCCAATCTTATGTTATCCAACTAGCTGCATGCCTTCAATGGTTCACATTCGAATTGCCTGACGACATTTTCAAGATTTAGTGATTCTTACACCCCGCACTTTCCTCATCTCAAATTATCAAGTGCAGGTCTAACACAAGGGGTTGGGGATACAATTCGTCCGTTTGTATACCAACATCAAAAAGGTTCTCTAAATCGATCACATATATAACCGAACAAGCAAACATCACAGCCAGCTCAAACGCTAGCAAATCTATAGTTACTACCCCATATTTGCACCCAACCCATCTATCTCCCGACTCGCGTCTTCATCATTGTCTTCTTCCACCTCTTCCTTCTCGTACTCGGGATCAGAACCGTACGGGTCTGAAAAAGGATTCTCGCAATCGGAACCATCATCCCCATCCTCCGACAACTCTTCAGGATAATCATATAATGGATTATCTTCCGCTGCGTATTCAAGATAGACAGGTTAAGAAAACCTGGTATAAAGGTTTTTCGGGCTGACCATGGAAGCAGAATGATTGTACAATTACCATTTGAATCATCTGTATCATAAGGATCATCATCATCGTAACATACATCATCATCATCGTCCACTTGTAACCTGATGTAAAAAGAACGTTCAGAAAAGATCGCCACAGTCCACAGGTGAATGTAACATAGTAAACACACGCCAATCAGATTACAGTGGGTATGGAGTTGAAGATGTGCCCTCCATTGTTGTATCATTATCCACCTCCTTAACAGTATATATGTCATAAACATCTGAATCTGCTCATCAGGAAAATTTCTCTGTGTGTTTGAGCCTTATGCACAAAACTAATTCATGATTAAAACATTCATGGCATTGGGCATGGATTATGAAATGAAAAAAAAATGTTTCCTCACACTAAATAGTTGTAAACCATATAAAATTCACTGTTCTATTCAATCTTGCGTTAGCACAGGAGTGGCATAATTTATTTTCACACTAATCACATCCTACTTCCTTCTCAATACAGAACTGAATTCAACACTTTGAAGAATTAACATCTTAAGCGTTAGTTAGTTCAGATATGAATCAACAGAAGGAAAGGGTGACTACATTCTACACTTTCTAAAAATAAGTTAATTGGAACGTTAGATTTTGAACTTCTCAAAGAAAGAAGTTACAGACCTTCTGATGGTGCCAGTGAAATAATATCTGATTCAATTTCTTCAGCAGCTGATGGCAAGTGTCCCCGTATAAGTGGAAGAAAATTGCATAAAATTGCACCCTCTTCAAAAGAGGTAATCCTGAAGAGAAACATTGTAAGAACCATGAAACAGTACAACATTTCATTTTTGGAAGAACTAATAAATCTCACAAAGAAAAACTTGCCTTGGTTCTGCTGGATGCTTCTCTTCATCAGAATCTACTTGGACGGCATCATAAAGATGGCATATTTCTCGCAGTGATTCATCAACTTCATTCCTGTCTCCTTTCCGACTCCTCCAAATTTGTGCAAAGCGGGCAATTCTTCCAAGATCCTATAAAGGATTAATGAACAAAAACTTGCATAAAAATGTGGGAAACAGCACAATAAGGCACTGCCACATCTCTTCTCTGGATGTGAAGCAAATGATTCGACCAAAATTCTAGTGACAAGAAAGGTACTAATAATACTCTATCAGCCGGCTACCAAGTCCTAATGTATTATGATTCTCCAAGGCCCACGCCAATAACAACACCTGAGATTGGCCATACTTAACAGAGTTGGCTCAAAGATAATATCACGAACCCTGTCTCTCCTATTTTTGGGTCAATCCATAAAATATTTCCTCCATATACTCTATCCATCAAATTCATATTAGTTAGTACCACTACAAACTTAAGCAGATGAAGTTGACTATAGTAAGAAAATAGACACACCTCATGCCTCTGTCTGGCTGCTGATTGTAGCTGGTCTTGTTTCTGTTCGCAGAAAATAGAGCAATGTTAGCATATAAAAAGTACATAACAACCTTCCTTATTTCAAAATCTTCAAGAACAAGATGCATAAACAAGTAGTAAAGTAGCTGTTACTATCAGTGAAGAGTCTTTCAAATATTCAAGGAAAATACTAAAAGAAACGTTTATTAATAATTTTTTTCACGGGAACAACTGAAGACATGGACACATGGTAAAAATATAACAGTTAAATAAGTACATACTAGGAAAAAGTTTGACTTACTTTATTTTGCTTAGTTCTGTTGTTCCATTCCTTTGTCTTGCTCTTTATCTCTTTGGCATCCAAGTCAGAATGCTACAAGGTAAAATGGAGTAATTGTGATCCACTGTTCAACTCTTATGGTACATAAGGTAAAGTACAACTGGCAATATTTTTTTTTTAAAAAGACAATTTAGTTGCATAATGTTGGTCTCAGTAAGTCAATCAAAAAATTGTGTTCAAGATCAATACTGAGCTCTATTGTCTATATAACTCCCTGAAAAGTGAAATAACAGGAGATATACTCAGATGCTGATGAGTAATGACACATAAACTGAATTGATTATGCCATGCGAGGAAACCAAATTGAGGAAGACTAGACAAATTTAAAAGTAATGAAAAGAAAATGATTATTACCAGAAGAGAGTGCAAAACATCCTGAACTGCCTCAGAATGGTGTACTGTCTCAATGTGCTGTACCAGAAGTTTCTTAACACGTGGTTCCTCTGAAGCTGTAAGCACGGAGAAACTATGAATATCATATTTATGTGTGGTACCAAAGTAAAGTACATGCAACTCGTGTTAGCGGTATCACGGTGTCAAGGAGGCTGATTAACTGAGAAGAATCCTACTATTGTGTTATCAGGATGAGTATCTTCCGGCACCAATTTGCAGACAAGAAACTTCTGGTGTGATTACTGATTAAGTTAATAGCAAGAACCTGGGTGTAGTTCAGTGGCAAAGATGTTGCCTTGCACCCGTGAGGCCTGCGTTCTAGCCATGCTTGTGACACTGGTGCTCACCGTTTAACCTTATAATTAAATGTGGAAATATGTTTGCTTCTTTCTTAATTTTTGATACTATTTTTCTCCTTAGAATCTTACTTATATGTTCCTTAGAAAGAAAAAAAATATGTTGCTTCTTTTTTAATTTGATACTAATTTTCTCCTCAGTATCTCATACTAACTTTCTTGTAACCATTATTCCTTCTATCTTAATAATTAAAAAATATGTTTTTGAAAGGAAAAAAAGATAATTAAAAAAAATGTTTTTGAAAGGGAAAAAAAACAGCGTGTGACAAGTAGAAGTAGATACCTTTATTAGGAGCGGAGGATGACTCGGATAGTGAAAGGCTGGAGAAATCAAGCTATAGGCTTCTTCACCGGCCTCTCATTGATCTCTAGCCCTAATGAATCACAAAAATAGTTAGCACTTGACTTAAAAATCATGTCAATTTTCCACTATGAAGTTGGGTAGAGAAAGGGGAGGAGCAATGAGAGGAAAGAAAGGAGAAGGATTATTTACAGAAAACATCGGGGTGGGTCTGTGAGGGCTTGCGCTTGACACGGACGACGATGGGTTTATCCCTCCCCTCAGGCTCCGAGGTGGAGGCAGTCTCCGTCGCAGACGCCATCGCCGCCGGCCGCCGCCAAAGGCAAATGGTAGGGTAGGGTTCTCTCTCTCACCGTCAGAATTAATTAATTAAAGTGAAGAAGTTGGGAGCTTTAAGATGCGTGCTACTCCTACGTGGACATATACTCGCTCTCGACCAGTCGACCGCGCGCCAAAAAAAGAAAAGAAAAGAAAAGCTCAGAAATGGCAGCCACCTCGTCACTCGTCGTCTCCGCCTCCGGCTTCCCCTATCCATTCCCCTCGCCGCTCTCCAAAACCCTAGCTAACCCCTCCTCCAGCTGCACGCGCAGGTCCCATCTCCTCGCCGCATCCATCTCCCGCGCCGAAAGCCCAGCGCCCCTCCTGCGGCGGCGGCGGCGGCGGCGGCGCGATGTCTCTGCGGCGTACGGCGACGACGACATGGACGACGACTTCGGGGACTTCGAACTCGACGACGGGGATGGCGTGGGGGACGACGAAGACCTCGACAACGAGCAGGACTACGACGTCGACTACGACCGCCTGCTCGCCCCCGTCAAGGCGCCGCCGCGGCCGCTGTCCAGGGACGGTGAAGAGGAGGAGGGGGACATCGCCATGGTCGCCGCCCAGAGCTTCATCTCCACGCAGGACTCCACCTCCGACACCGTGGTCGACTATTCCGTCAACGAGGACGAATTCCACAAGATTCGTCTGCTGCACGGCGATTTTTTTATCCGCAAGGTGCCTGACCCCGACGACGACGTCTTCGACTTCCGGGAGGTATACATCCTCATTTATCTGTCTAACACTAGTACATTCTTTGCTAATTGCCTGTGTTATCAAGCATGTATTTGACAATGCTATGTGTTAATGCGACACACATTCATTGCAGTGCTATCCAAATTGACAGAACTGAATCTTTTAAGTTGTTTAAACTAAATGTCTAAATCATGTCTTCCTTCATAATGTGCAACAGATGTATGTCACACCGCCTGACACTGACATCTACTCCATCCCAAGGGTTCTGGCCCCGATGCCGCAAAAGGTGCCAATGTCTTTCTTTTGGTCTGTTTCAGGCAAATGTAAATAATCATTGAGGTGTAATAATAATTTCTTGTTGAAAGTAGTATGTTAGGTGCACGAAGAAAAATTTTGGTCGTTACCATGTTAGTGAGCCACCTGTTGAGCATTTGCGTGATCCCCTATACAAGACAGAGAGGGAGATCATGAAGGTATGTGTGAGAGTGTTGTTTCCTCTGCTAATTTGTTCTACCACTTTGTTATGCAATTATTTTTGTCACGCTGCTTGGAAGCTGCAAGTTGCCAACCTTAAAGATTTCGACTGAAATTTTTCCCTATTTTTTTGCCATACTTGTCAGAGTAGAGATACCTTATTGTTGTTTGGTGAGAAATTGCTCCTACTGATGGTAGTAGTAACTTGTGAAGATTACATGTCATGCCAAATTGCTTAGCAACAGGTTTTATTCCACGTGGTGGTTATCTGAATTTATAGATCAAATTGTGGGATATCTGATGCATTGTTTATTGTCCTCAAAGATCATATATTGCTAAATAGAAATAAGGTAAGAACTAAAATTCCTTTGATATTTGAACCAGCTAGTTTTGCTTAGTCTAGTCAGTGGACCGCTATTAGGCCATTTTTAAACTCAATTCCCATCCAGGCAGTGTAGCAATTCTCTGTTTATTATTGTTTAACATGCCTTTCTGCTTTATGCTTGTTTTGTCTGTCATAATCAATACTAATTGCTCTTTTCACCAGGGACTCAGACTTACTTTATGTTTAGTTTCTACCTAAAATGCTATCTTGCTTATACCTTAAGAGCATATATGCTGGATCTATGGTTTTATTCAAAGTTCAAAATTTATATATGTTCAATATTTGTTATGCTGTAGGTTTTCTTAACAAAACATTACAGGAATAGGCGCTGTAATGACCCAGATTTTTTCCTTGACTTTGAAGAGATTTATGTTATTGACTCAAAGACAAGGTCAATCACAAGAGCAAGAGTTGTGGTAAGACGTCTGAAATCTAAAACAGAATCATTATATATTTAGGTTGCAGGAGCTCTTTCGTAACTAATGTTAGTAGAAAAAGAATTATTAGTATCTGCCTGATGATTTGAAGCAACTAGGTTAATGATTTCCATCCTTTGAAATATTGTATGCAACCATTTGGATGACTGGTAAATTGAGTATGTGATGTCATGGGTTTCACAGTTTGTCCTATGCGTTCTCATTTAGACATTTGTGACAAACATTTATCTGTCATATGGCTAGGTTTCTTATTTTTGTTGCGTTGAGATTATTGATATCCAGCTACCTATTGAAGGTAAGTGTCCCTGAAGGAAAGAAGAGGGACAGGAGAAATGACTTGCTACTCATACGAGATGGAGGGGAATCATTCAGAATAATTGACAAGGTACTATGCTTGTTTCATAAACATCTGTTGTTGTTGTAGTAGGAGGCTTCAAAGGCTAATGTGGACTGTTTGTATCAGACCAAAAGGGATGATGCGACCACTGTGATCCAAAGAGAGGAGTGGGCAAAGTCGAGGCAAGATGTGGAGAAGCACTTTAGGAAGCTCCGTGACTTTGACTACTCGAATTGGTTCTGAAGAAATAGTAGCTGGAGTCATTCAGCAGAGAAATTATTTTGCTAATTTTGCAGCTGCTTATATTAGAGGAAGCGACCACGGTGCTCAAGTGAGAATCGCCATCTTCGAGTAGGCTAATTTTGTGTACTTTAGGTTTTTGTAGCAAGTAGTAGGCATGCCACTTAGCGAGCCTATCTGTACAAAACCGAAAGGTTTGATGCTTGTGCATGCACTACCTTGTTGAGTAGCCAACGAATGTGTGGTCCTTGGATTCAGAATGCACGTGTGTTTTATAGTATCGGAATATCTATACTTGGATTCAGAATTTCCTAGGTAAGTTTTCCCTCCGGTCTTTTATGTATGAATTTCGTACGCAAGTCCTGTACTCAGCAAAATCCTCAATACAAACTACCAAGTGGCAGACAACAGACAATTATGTCAGTAGAAATGGTGTTGTGGAGGATGCTAATGCAACAACCAAGAAAGTTTATCCAAGTAATTGTTCTCCTAGCAGTGCAAGTCTATTTTTTCTTTCCTGCAGGCTGCAGTCAGCAATGCTCCCTGTTCCATCCTCACTGTATATTCCGCTAACAAAGACCTGAACAAACCATAGTGGCATGGTGCTGTCGTTTTATTTTAGTACTGTCTTATTTAACTTAGTCCTGAATAAATGGCAACATGCAAGTTCAGTACTCATACATTAGTTGGATCAACTTGTCCTCAGATTGTAAAACAGGAAGATTGCTAAAATTGTGCAGTGCTTTAACATCACTTGCACCGGTATCAAGGGTGAGTTCAAGGGTATCAGTTCAAGTGCACTAATGAGTCTGTTCTTTACATCAGTCAACAAAAAAAATCAGAAAGAACAAGACTGTACCTGTTCATATCAGTGATTTTTTCAGAAAGAACAGCCGAGCTGCCGCGTTGTGCTACGGTGGCAGGGGGACGCGCCAGCATCTCTGGTCCCATCCCGTTGGACCATGGCGCCAGCGACTCTGGCGTCCAAAAAGGATTATTTCTGGGATAAGTTTTTTCAAGGGTTTACTTATAAAATAAGTTTTTCAAAGCAACCAAATTGCAAAAAGTTGCTCTTCATATCACAGCAACGCCAGAGGAACCAAATAATCACAATGGAATCATCATTTGCCTGACCACATGGACGAAGACGAGAGTACAAATGGAGTCATTCAAACATGATTCCACCCGAATCAACTAACAAATTACAACCACAATATCTCGTCAAATCAGGACACATATTAGACAACACAAGTGCAAAATTCAGAACCCCCTCCCGTACGGCCGGACATCGATCCCAAATGCCAGCCATATATCCGGAGCTTCCTGTGGGAAGAAGAGCACTCTTAATGTCCATTGTAAGTCCAGGTGATGATCGATCGATGGCCTGCAGCCCGATCCTAAAGTTCCCAACGATCGATCTGTGTGCTTCTCCCTCCATCTACTCCAGCAGTAGAACTAGCCCTCCGTTGTTCCCGCTTTTAATCTCACTAGAACATGTGCACGTGCATTGCAATGGGATATTCAAATTATATGAATTATACTCTTATATCATGCCACATAGCACAAAGGTATGAAATGACAAAGATAACCATTTCAGGATTGATATATTATCTGCATTAACTGATAGGATCAATCTGCTTCGAATTTCAAGTAAAACAAATAATTATCCTAGGATAGAATATGATGCTATATATATCAATGTTATTATATCTCAACTTGAAGTCTAGAACTGAGCAATCAAGAATTGCAAGCATAATCATGTATCTAAAATCTTCCTCTACTCCATGGCCGTGCATTGGGTGAGTCAATCTTCTCTAGGACTAAGTACACAGCGTTACATGTCATAAAAATGCATCCTACTAATAAATCTGAGACTAAATATTGGGAGGTCTTGTTTGGACTAAGATAGTGGATCCAATAGAGATATCCAAGCTCACAAAGAACTCTATGTAACACATGAGCATCTGGGTCCCCCACTCGAGGCATATCCTTATAATAATAGTATGCACCTGAAAGCACACATGTTTTAGGGAGATAACACAACACTCAAAGTTAATTTCGTAAGGGAAATATCAACACTGAAAGATGTAATTCATAATGCATCAAGCACAAGCCAAGATGAAGCAGTCAAGCCATTCAAATGGTTTGCAAGTTAATTTGCAGCGGTAATCAGGATACATAAATATTAAGAAATTAAAACATTTTCCAAAAAAGAAAAGAGGACATGTACGCTTGTTGGGGCAAGCCAACTATTACAGATTTAACCGAAGGTTGTATAATTCCCTTAGTCATGTTTAAGTAGTCTGCCCCTAGAGGGGCTGTAAATTTTCTCTTCTTTATTCAATAGAATAGGCATATACTTGTGCCAATTCGATTAAAAAACGAGAGGTACCTAACAAACAATCGATCAGCTTTAATATCCCTAAATTACTTATCCACCCATTTTTTAAGGATAGTGGAAGCTTTATTTAGACTCAGTTAATTACATAAAGATGATACAATCAAACTGAGTTACCCTCGGCTTCTGTATAAAATGCATACAGCCAAAAAAAGAAAGACACAACCAAAACATCTCCCAAGCACAAAAGTTTGACAAAAACATATATCTTAGTGGCTATCAATCCGTAGACTAGACCGCCACCCATGCTCCTAGGTAAAAACTCCCGCGCCACCTGGTCCAAGTGTCGTGATACCACCGCAATAGTATCCATAGTTCCGGTTTGTGGAGGATAGTCCAGGTACGTAGCCACCCATTTGATGCAACTGTGACATCGCATCTATCACTTAGGAAATTATGCAATATATCGTGATGTTCCTAATAAAAATCTTGTATTGACCGTATGCTATACCAAACCGTCATAGGTAAAATTTTGTTGAGGATAAATTGTAACATGCAGTCTACCAAGAACACACAAGTTGTTGGTTGATTTTATCGGCTAATGCTGGTTCGTTAGGGAAGGGATAAAATCCCACCGGTTTTTTTCGTAACAAGAAACAAACTAAAAGATAAATATGTTTTGTGTGATCGGTGTAAAACAGATTCGAATTTAATTTGAGAAAATCCACCGAGTCCCACCAGTGTCGCTATATATAAGAAATAGGAGGAGAGGCAGAGGTTACGCTCTCTAACCTTAAATCCTAAATCAATTGCCTGATCGGTTAGACACTATAAGGGGGTTCGTGAGGTATCTACACGTTTTGCTTTTCAACAGGAGTGCCGAACCAGAAGAAGGAAGGAGAACCGAAGGAGAAAAGCAAAGAGATCACAACAAATCCAAATAATGGTTTCAATGGCTTCACATGAAGGTCAGTGAATCAATTAAATTCTGCGCGCATAAGTAAGAGGTGATCATGTTTAAGCCAAGACTTAAATTAATTAAGTGGATTAAACTCCAACACAAGTGACTTATTACTATGAAATACAGGAATGACAGAAATTACATACTAAAATAAGACTTTGCCACCTATAGGCGAAGGGCAGATGCCACAGCATAGCAGCATATCCACTACAGATCTTTGCTAATTATCTGAATTTAACAGATAGTTGTTTATCTACTACATATCGTTGCTAGAAAATTGCACTCGATGAAAATCGAAAATCAGATTAATGTAGTGAATAAGGCCATTATATTGCAGGAAGAAAACTTTGAGGAAGGGTGGGAGAGCAGGAGGGAGGGAGGATCATTCATACCTTGCCGTGGAGTGATGCCCCGTACGTAGGGAGAGGAGGGACCAGCGCGGCGACGACGTAGGGAGAGGAGAGGATGGGAATTCACAGATTCAATCTAATGAATCAGTTTTGGCTAGCTACCAACTGTATTATATATAGTTCCAAGGAGAAGAAAAGACGCACGAGTTAGAGGGGCGGGTCTTCTCTTCACGATCGATCGACCACGTGGCCGGCTTGGATATGCTTTCCTTTTCCCGATTGATTTTGATTCGGTTTCTATCTCATGAGCTGTACGTATTGACTTGTCTTTTGGCCCATGTGTCGGCTAGCCTTTTGGCCCATTTGCTAAATGGTACCTTTGCTTTTGGCCCAGGAGCATAATTCAACCTATTTATGTGCATTTAGATCACTCAATTATACATAAAAAAAATATATGTATGCATACTACATCTTAACTTCATACTGTTGAAATATCTGGTACATCAATTTTATATATCTATACCTAATAAGAAATACGTAAGGCTTTCGTTAGAATTTTTCGTCCGTCGTCCCATTCACACACGTGCTTGCGCTGTCCGATTCCGTCACCCGACATCGAGCCAACGTAAACCACGCAAGGCCCTTATCTACAAGTGATCAAACCCACAAGCCAAATATAAAACCCCACTTTCAAAAGTTCTCAAATTAGAACCCTAAATTTCTAAATTCAGATGATGAAAAGCACCAAATCACGCTTAAAAACCCTTTTTTTCATCCATTGTCGTTGTTTGCATACCGCGTCCACTCCAACGTGATACTGAAACAGACAAACAAAATCAAGAAGAAAGGAATTTGGATGCGGATTCGATTCGAACTCAAAATCAGATGAAATTAACCCCCATAAACATAACAAGGATTTCACAGGACTGCTACATCAAGTAATCGAACAAGACAGAGCAATTGGTCATATCTGACCTAATTTCACGGAAGTGGCTTTCCTCGCCGATGCTGTGGACGAGGATCTACTATTGGAGCCCTGCCGAAACGCACCCGTGCCATGGGATAGTTGACGAAAAATCCGCGTTCGGCCAGTGGTGCCAGATCTGTGTTGGCGCGAACTAAGTCGACGAACACAACGTCCTAGAAGTTCTACTTAGCTCTAGTGCAGGTCCAAAATATTGATGAGATGCGGGTGTACCAGAATTTGATCTGCAACTGACAAGATAAATAAGTGTGTTAATCACCAAAGAGCCGATCTGGTTATGAGCTGTCGACCCCTATTTTTGTAACAGTACTCTATCGTGTAAACCATACCATTTCCCTGGATCAAGTAGTCTGGTACACACGAATTCCACAGTGATAGTACCAAGCGCGCATACACATGCTTTTAGTGCGAATTATTACAACAATAGGCCCGAAGGCATAGTCTAGGACATAGGACCAAACGGTCCGAAATACATGCAAAAACAGAGTTTAGATAAGGTAGCGGAATTAAGGCAGCGGCACACCATTGCCACAGGCAACGACCGTAACTAAGACCTACTGAGCGCCATCATCGTCAACATCCTCCTGGTAGTAAGCATACGGGTCCTCTGAAACATCATCGCCGACTTCTGCTTGAGTTTGTAAATAGCAAGGGTGAGTACCAACCGTACTCAGCAAGCCACCACAATAACAATGCATATGATAGAGGGTATTCAAGGTGTGGCTTCAGGTTCTTTTGTGTAAAGCAAGTTTTGTAAACCTTTTCACAAGCCTAAGACGTAGCATAGACTGATCAAATTTTAATACCATAGTTCATTAATCAACGACGGTTCTGCCCACCATCCATTGTGATCCCAAGGATAACTTCCCACCATTGTGTCGTCATGGTTTTCTGGGGTCTACCCCTCCTCGCCTCCCGAGAAGTGGATCCACCAGCGTAAAATCATCATGCAATATCCCATCCCAACCAGTTTAAGATTTTAGAGTCTACCCAAGTGTAATACATGTCCCGGTGCTCAATAACTGCGAGCACGGCTATTCAAATAGATGCCCAACACATGAGACGCGTCACGGCAAAGCCTTTCAATAACCTCATATTGGCAGTACCGGCTCCATGAACTTAAGTCCTCATGCACTCTAGGCGTCACAAGTTTCTAGCAGTGAGAGGTGTTCTGGTGCTCCCGGGGAGGGAAGGCTTGCACATGCATTAAGTTATATTTAAGTTTAGGTTTACACATGGCGGTCCTACCGATGGCGACACCACCGTAGGCCCCTGCCTCTCATACTCATCAAGAAAACCACTATGTATGGATACTGCCTCCGCTCGGCTATTTACTCCGCTAGGTCTATACCCATTCGAGAAGTACGGTTGTACGGGGGTCATTTCATGCTTAGCTTCATGACTCGGTCCTTAACTGATCAGGACGGCACTAGCCTTTACCGGACACCACCCAAGTCCTCTAGCCGCCCCAGTCGAAAACAATTATTTACCTTTATTTTTCCTTTCACAAATCATGTCATCAATGGCATGGTGTTTAGGGTGGAAAATAACGTCACCAATCTCTCTATCTATAGAGATGTGTGTGTGCGGGCGTGCCAGTGTACCTAAATACACAATAAACACAACATAGGGAACATGCACTTTATTAATCTCGAGGATCATAAATACAAATTCCCATGTAATGATATACGCTCCATAGTCTATCGTTGGACAGATCCGAGTTGTGCGATGTGGTGTCCTGATTCCTGGGGCCTCGAGAAGCTCCCAGTTAATTATCTCCGCAGGTCAAGGACTGCAGGAGAACCTCCGATTAAGCTGCTTGTGATCGTCTTGTCATCTTCGCTTCGCATTCTCCATGTATGATTGTGATGGTGGTAATGATGTAGATGTGGGCGCCGGCAGCGATCCACGGCCTCGCCGGTCCGTGCGCCGGTGTTGGTGACGTAGCCTTAGCGTCGGCTTTGCCCGCCACGTCATCTAGCCTCGTCGGTCTTGAACGACGTGTTGGTGTAGATTACTTGATGAAGACATGCATGGAGCTGTGTAGCTCGAACGACTTGACGTCACAGCAGTTGCATCGGGATTATATTGGGAAAGAGAGAAATCGATGGAGATGGTCGGTGCAGACATCGGACTCCATTTGTGTTTGAGGAATCAGTACAACGCAGTACTTAACCTCAGTGCCAAACGAGTGTGACTTAGTGACTCGTTTAGTTGGTTTGCTTGTCACTGTAGTGAACAGTAGCATGCATGCATAAGTGTACACACGATGCAGTGTGCAACGCTAGCATGTGAAAATTCCATCATTGTGGCTGCGAATGACATGGTCGCCTCCGGGAACCTTCGGATGGCTTGTCCGGTGGCCTCACGACAGTATAGACAACACGATGCCGGCAGAGCCGATGATGGGAGCACGTGAAGAAGGCAGCGCCAGCGAGAGCAGGCGAGTAGATATCGGCCATGTTACGACGAGCGTGAGGTCATCGTCGGCCGGTGGAGTATCCGTGAGGCATCCTCGCTCAGCAGGGCTTCACGACGATGGACGCCGGTAGCAGGGTCCTCAAAGTCCAGCCTCGGTGTGATGACGTCGGTACGACGGCAACCCTTTGGCGAGATGGCACCCAGCGGACGGTGTCACTGGTGGCTTGACGGGGACGGCGAGCGTTTGAGCTTCGCCGACGAGTTGGACGAGACGGCTTCCCGGCTGAAAGCGGCTCAGCTCCATCGGGACGGTACCATCTTGCTTCGTGTGCGGGCACCGGTGTTCCGACAGTAGCGACGCCAGAGAGAATGCAGGGACGAGAATAACGTCATCACCGATGGGGACAACGTCGTGGCTCCGCGGGCGGCGTGATGATCTCCATCGCCGGTGAAGTGCTCGGTTGATATGAATGCGGGCGGATCGGCGGCAATCTCGGCGGCTCCGATGAGACCTCCTCTGCCAGGCACGGCCTGATGGCGTCCACGATGTCATGACGACGTGCTCCGGCGAGGTACTGTGACGAGGTCCTCAAGTCGGGCATGCAGATGAACAACGCCTCGCTCCACGTCCCCACGAACAGCACCTCGGTTCAGCTCGAGCGGATGACGTCGATGAGCTGATCGGCATGGCGACTCCGGCAACGGCAACAACACCGGCGCACGGACCGACGAGACCGTGGATCGCTGCCGGCGCCCACATCTACATCATCACCACCATCACAATCATGCATGGAGAATGCGAAGCGAAGACGACAAGACGATCACAAGCAGCTTAATCGGAGGTTCTCCTACAGGCCTTGACCTGCGGAGGTAATTAACTGGGAGCTTCTCGAGGCCCCAGGAATCAGGACACCACATCGCACAAGTAGGATCTGTCCAACGACAGACTATGGAGCGTATATCATTACATGGGAATTTGTATTTATGATCCTCGAGATTAATAAAGTGCATGTTCCCTATGTTGTGTTTATTGTGTATTTAGGTACACTGGCACGCCCGCACACACACATCTCTATAGATAGAGAGATTGGTGATGTTATTTTCCACCCTAAACAAATTGGCACGCCCAGTGGGACCTGATTCTCCTCCCATCTTTGCTGCGCTTCAGTGGTCGTTGAATTCGTCTTCAGCAACATCTCCAATCAAAACCAGCATACTGCATGATGACATTCGGTGTGACCCTCTCATGACCAAGGTCTCCTTCTTGCAGGAGGACCTTCCATCATCGAGAGCACTCCGACACCCCTTGTGATCCAATTTGGGTCGCAACCACCATTGACGGTCTTCGAGTATGGCTCCAAAATCTACGTACAACAAGCCCAAGATACGAGCCAATTCCAGGAGATCCAATCTAAGAAGCAACGCAAGCGTGCTTCCGCCAAGGCGAAGAAGGAGCGGCGAACCCTCATGCTTGAAGCTCGGACCCTCTTGAAGGAGTCTGTTGCAGCTGAGATCAAGGGAGACATCCGAGCTGTGCAGAAGCTGCGTATCAAAGCTGCCAACAGGCGCTCAAGTACTGCATCCTTGCGTGTCCCCGCTCTAACTACTACTCCGAGGCTACCTACCCCAACTATCCAAGACACGGAGGTGGAGCTGCTTGAGGCTTTGGAAGCTGTTTCCGACAACCTTCGTCGGCACATATCCAATGCTAGACGGGCGGATAGCCCCCATCCCCTGCGCAATTACAGGAGGAAATATCACAAGGTGCAACGTCTACACCAACTCGTCAGTTCACGCATCGCCCAGAGTTCCGTCCCGGAGGAAGATTGGTCCCTTGACTCGCGCGTCCTTGTTGACAAGGTGTTCAAATTCCCAAGCACTCTGGAGCCGCCTTATGATTTGTTCCCTGACGAATGGGCACACGAGCCAACCAAGATCGAGGAGAAAGTAAGGCGCGCCATCATAAACGAGTACTGGAAGCGACGCCACCAAGAGTGCGTTGTCCTTCCAGGCCTAACTGTCTCCTTCGACAAAAGCATGTGTGCCCCTCGCCAGCAAAACGCACGGGAGTCATGCCTCCACTTATCCGCGGTGGGGGGATCGTTCGACTACAACAACAACAGGTTCGCTGTCCTGCGACCTGAAGCGCCTGCTCCAAGAAGTGAAGACCTATGACAAGAACTCTGCGAACTACAAGACCGGATGGCTCAACTTGGAAGGCGACTCCAAGATCACGAGGCACCACGACTGTCATCAACACATGCTGGGGGCAGATCAAGACGATATCAACCAAGCTATCGTCCTCAACATGATCACCGCACGTTAGCTCCTCGACATACACACCTGCCAACCCAAGTGATGAGGCAAAGGCAAGCGGCGCTGCCCCCACGCTGGAACCAGTGGTCAAGACATCAAGATCGTCCCACATCTTCACGTCCTACTCAAGAATGGCGAGTTCGGGAAGCCCCACTAGCTCAAGCGCCACCTCACGTTCCATCTTCTCCACGACGAGAAGTCCAGGCACAAAGGCGACATGAAGCAAATACATCTACCTCGGTCGCACGGTGAGTAGCGCCTCCTCTTCTGCCAACGCCACCAATCCCGCCAAGATTTCAGTGTGCACCCACCGAGAACCAGCGCAAGCGAGAGCGGCGTCGCAACAACCGCTACGCTCTCTACAGAGAGCTTGATGACCTAGTGCTAAAACACACTCAAGTCTGTGTCCGTCCAGATGGAGAAGTTCATCAAGAAGATGAGAGAATAACGTTTCGTATCTCCCCTGGCTTGGAGAGGGATGCGAGGTATAACTACCTTATAGCTCGCCTAACTCCAAGGCCGTGAAACACACGAGTCACTGCAGACAAGAAGATGGAGCGGGTGGCCACCCAACCTCGCACCATAACCATCCTGCAGCGAGAGAGAGCAGTCACAACCTACCTCGGGCACGTCATCATTATGGAGATAGACCAAACAGAACCAATCCACTCCAATGGAGGGCACTGAGCAAACAACGGTCAAGCAAGATGGCAATATGCCTCGTCAAACCGATGCTGCTCTCCAACACCAACCGACCTCAGTCTCTCCTGCCGGAGTTGAAAAGGAGACTGAAAGCAGGAACACAGAAGATCCGCAGAAGAACGTCGCCATGTGTAGCACGTTGGCTGCGCATTCTGAGCTCGAGTCTACCACCGAGTGGGTCCGTCCACCGGTCACTCACGACCTCACCTACCCTTCAGACGAGGAGATCGCACCAAATCCGAGGGTGAACTTTTCCGGGACACTCCTCCCACGGTTGGACCGAGTCCGTTCGTGGTTCAGCTCGGAGGCTTCAAGACGAAGCACTCCGTTATCTCAAGAGACGGTTAGAGCCTCGGCCCCTTGTCTCCCTATTGGCACGGGGAGGGGAGCGTTGTCTGATGGAGACCAAGCACTCCAATCGGACTTGTCTCGTCGCTTCATCGATATCACGACACACCTGCCTCAAGATCAAAGCGGGCTGTTACAAGTTGCGAGTCGACCTGGTGCTAACACCCGCTTGAAGGCCATTGCTATTAGAAGCATTGAAACAGATCCGCCTGAAGCAAGAGAAGAGTTGGAAGATCACAACGATGATCATGACTCTGACGTATCAGAATCTACCTCGGCATCATCTTGGAGATGAATCTCAATCTCCCTTGTTACAATGAACTCAACATGTCTTTGCCTTCAGATGGAGAAGGTTATTCTCCTAATTTTGATCGCGCACCAGCCCATATGGCGGTTGAAGGAGATCCAAGGCGCAACCAAGAAATACCCCTTGCACCTGGTGCCAACCCACCAGTTGGGGATATTGCAAGTGCGTCAAGAGTGCTACCATCATGTCTAGAAGAACAAATCCAAGAGCAAAGACAGGTGGTAGATCAGTTAGCAGCAAAACTTGACCACTTCATCGATATCATGACCGGATCTGCTCCAAACCCACCACATGTTGAGATGGCACCAGCCATTATGGACCCACAGCTTGTGGAATTGGACGCCGTTGAACATCATCCAACACAAACTGTTGGCGCTCGGCGGTCTATATCAAGCGCTCGTCCTCGACCTCTCAATGTTCCAGCAGCCTCTGCTCCACCTCCCATCACATTGAAAGACTATCATGACATAGTTGAAGACTTGGTGAACAGGCGCTTAAAGCAAATCTCCATCGAGCAAGCACCCCGACCAATGGAGAGCGAGCTCGAGAAGCCATATGAAGCTTGGCACGATTTAGTCGCTTTCCCAGCGGGGTGGCACCCACCCAAATTCCGTCAATTCGATGGAACGGGCGATGCAAGGGAACACCTTGCGTACTTTGAAGCTGCCTGTGGTGACACAGCCAACAACCCCTCTCTTCTCCTCCGCCAATTCTCTGGATCCTTGACTGGCCCAGCCTTCCACTGGTACAGTCGCCTTCCTACAGGATCTATTGGGAGTTGGGCAGGCATGAAAGAGGTGTTTAAAAAACACTTCGTTGCCATGAAGAAGGACTTTCTGTTGTCGAGTTATCACAAGTTCGGCAAAGGAAAGATGAAGCTATTGATGACTACATCATCCGCTTCCGGGATAGCTTCCTGCGGCTCGCAAGGGAGATGCATCTTGAAGATGCTATTGAGATGTGCGTCCATGGGATGCAACAACACTGGTCTCTCGAAGTGTCCCGGCGTGAACCCAAAACATTTAGCGCGCTCAGCTCCACTGTGGCAGCAACGAAGCTCGAATTCGAGAAGTTACCACAAATAATGGAACTTTACAAGAATGCAAGCGTCTTTGATCCCGCTAAGCGCTTTAATGCAACAAAGCCTAGCGGTAGTTGGAGCAAACCCAAGGCTCCAGCCGAAGCAAATGCCACAATGGTCTTCTCCACCACGCCTCAAGGTCAAGTGCCTATGCTGGGGGCAAAGAATGAGCCAGCTGGGGGCAGACAACGCCCTTCTATTCAAGATCTCCTCAAGAAGCAGTACATCTTCCGCCGGGAGCTGGTGAAAGACATGTTCAATCAATTGATGGAGCATCGTGCCTTAAACCTTCCGGAACCACGGAGACCGGACCAGGTAACCATATTTGACAACCCATTATATTGTCCTTATCACAGATATGTTGGTCATGCCATCGAAGATTGCGTCGCCTTCAAAGAATGGCTCCAAAGGGCTGTCAACGAGAAAAGAATCAATCTTGATGCAGACGCCATCAACCCGGATTACCATGCTGTCAATATGGTGTCCGTCGAGCCTGGTTCACGAAAACAAGGAGGAGACGACCTATGGGTACCACTCGCCCAAGTTGAGCATCAAATTGCAAGAGTGATGTTGACAAAGACCCCAGCCGCTCATAAGGAGTCTACCCATGACATCAACAAGAAGGTGTGGAACACGATGGGACGAAGGCCTCAACCTACGGGCCTTCCGCCTCGTTACCCACAAATGAAGCCGCTACTGCGTACTGCCCCAACAACAAGAAGATGGCCAAACCCAAGTCGGCGACGCCCACCACCTCGTTTTGTCCCTTTCTCAGAGGGAGATGAGTCCTTTCCTCGATAGGGTCGTGGGCTACCCACTTTGGCGCAGTTCCTCCCCAAGGGTTGGGGGCAAGCATCACCAACAAGCACGAAGGAAGCCGAGGAGGTGGCTGGTTCTACCCCAACTCCAGATACGGCTCCATGCAACGTCATCCTCACCTACAACGACAGTACGAGTGCTAGCTCTGATGACATTTTCACGACGAGAGAGCAAGAGGCGCTCCATACTGGATTGGATCAAGAGAAGGAGAAGGTAGAAGAAGTCAACATGAACCTACGAGGGGGCAAAACCTTGCCAGATCCACACAAACCCAAAGCTCCAAGGATAGACAAGCCTACCAAGGAAGCTTCTCCTCCAAACGAAGCTCCGGAAGTCCAAACGGGAAACAAGGAGAAGCATGACGTTGACTACAACGTTCTCGCACATCTCAAGAGGATCACAACACTATTGAGTGTCTATGACACTCTTATGTTGGTACCAGATCTGCGTGATGCCCTTGTGAAGGCGTTGCAGGCTCCAGAAGTCTACGAAGTCGACATGGCCAAACACCGGCTCTTCGACAACCCTTTGTTTGTGAATGAAATCACCTTTGACGATGAAGACAACATCATCGAAGGGAGCGATCACAATCGGCCCCTCTACATTGAAGGGAACATTGGTCCCGCACATCTTCGACGAATCCTCATTGACCCAGGATCCGCTGTGAACATTCTACCCGTCCGTAGTCTAACTCGGGCAGGTTTCACAACAAAAGATCTAGAGCCGACCGACTTGGTGATTTGCGGCTTCGACAACCAAGGCAAGCCGACGCTAGGCGCCATCACCGTCAAGATCCAGATGTCCACATTCAGCTTCAAAGTGCGCTTCTTTGTGATCGAAGCCAACACTTCATATTCTGCTCTTTTGGGGCGACCGAGGATTCACAAGTACCGCGTTGTACCATCTACTCTTCATCAATGCCTAAAGTTCCTCGATGGCAAAGGAACGCAACAACGCATCGTCGGCAACTTCTCCCCGTACACTGTCGAAGAATCATACCATGCCGATGCCAAGTACTACTTCCCCGTTGAAGAAAACACGCAACAACTCGGGTGAACGACGCTGGCAGTCGATGTTCTAATCAAGCCCGGCACCGCGACGACCCTAGAAGTGAGGCGCCTCATCATGCCATGCTCTCCATCATCAGAAGTCTCCATCACGGAATCACAAGTGTAGTCGCCGGGGAAAATCTTCCCTAGCAATCAATCTCGACCCCAAGCTTCCATCTCCCACTGAAGCCAGTACATCGACACCAACTACTGCACCAATACTACTAAAGGCTAGGCACCCTACCTCAACACCAATAACCTTGGGGGTGGGAGCTTCGGAGGGTAGCAAGTTGTCTAAAAGCAACAACAATGCACCAGCAACAATCACTCTGCAAGCAAGGCGGGTTCCAAGCAAGGAAGCCACGCCTACACAACCAAGAGTGGTCAAGAAGAGAGTTGCAGAAATAGAGGAAGCAAAAGCAGGTGCTCAATGCATGCAGCCCCCGGCCCTCTACACTTCTGTCTCTACCCCACTAGAGAGGAAGTATGCACGACCATGAAGGCTGAGCCTAGAATGGCTCGCCTCCTGGAGAAGGCGGGCATCAAGCTGCGGCGAAATAATCGGCTACCGCCACCTCCGGTGATATGCGAAGATTGGTGGGCACAAGCAGAGGACTTTATCAAGAGAAAATGTAAAGAACAACCGAAGTACAGGCTCGGTTACATCAACACAGACGAGACCAGTAATGAAGATGAAGAACTCGACGATTACATATTCCATTGCTGCACCACAAGTGTCACTACAATAAATGATGCTCTACTCCAGCAACACCCATTCGAGGTAGCAGCAGCTGAAGTCGAAGAAGAACTCAACACCACGCAAGCACCTCAACAACTCGAAGATGGTGGCCAACCAACTATTGATGAGTTAGTAGAGACGAACCTAGGTACAGAAGATGATTCTCGCCCAATATTCGTTAGCGCCATACTAATAGAAGAAGAGCGAGAGAACTATCGAAGCTTCTTGATGGAATATCGGGATTGCTTCGCCTGGACATACAAAGAAATGCCAGGACTTGATCCTCGTGCCGGCACTCATAAGTTGGCAATTGATCCTCAGTTTCGGCCGGTAAAGCAGCCACCTAGGCGCTTGAGATCGGAATTCCAAGACCAAGTCATTGCAGAGGTTGATAGGCTTATCAACGTGGGATTTATAAAAGAGATACAATATCCTCGTTGGCTGGCCAACATCGTGCCTGTTGAGAAGAAGAACGGGCAGGTTCGAGTTTGCGTAGACTTTCGCGACTTGAACCGCGCCTATCCTAAAGATGACTTCCCTTTGCCAAACACGGAGCTGGTGGTTGACTCAACAACAGGTTATGGTGCACTGTCCTTCATGGATGGCTCATCAGGCTATAACCAAATCAAGATGGATCCCCTTGATTCTTTCGACACGGCATGTAGAACCCCAAAGGGGAACTTCTACTATACTGTTATGCCTTTCGGGTTGAAGAACGCTGGTGCAACTTACCAACGTGCCATGCAGTTCATCCTTGACGACTTGATCCACCATTCGGTAGAGTGCTACATTGATGACATGGTGGTCAAGACCCATGATCCTAAACGTCACCAAGAAGACCTGCGTGTCGTCTTTGAGCGACTGCGTCGACACCAACTCAAAATGAATCCTCTTAAGTGTGCCTTCGCCGTACAATCGGGCATCTTTCTCGGCTTCGTCGTCCATCATCGAGGGATCGAGATCGAGCCAAAGAAGATCAAGGCGATACTTAACATGCCACCTCCTCAAGAACTCAAAGATTTGAGGAAGTTGCAAGAGAAGTTGGCGTACATCCGGCGTTTCATCTCCAACCTCTCAGGACAGGTCCAACCTTTCTCAAAACTCATGAAGAAAGGTGCACCGATCATGTGGGATGAAGAATGCCAAAATGGCTTTGATAGCATCAAAAGGTACTTGCTTAACCCCCCGGTGTTGGCAGCTCCAATCAAAGGGCGCCCTCTCATCCTCTATATTGCAACGCAACCTGCTTCAGTAGGCGCCCTACTCGCTCAACATAACGATGAAGGGAAGGAGGTGGCGTGCTACTATTTAGGTCGCACTATGGTCGGCGCTGAACAAAACTACTCCCAAATAGAGAAGTTGTGTTTGGCTCTCATCTTCGCATTGAAGAAACTGAGACACTACATGTTAGCACATCAGATCCAGCTTGTCGCTAGAGCGGACCCTATAAGGTATGTGTTAAGCCAGCCTGTGCTCACGGGGCGGCTCGGGAAATGGGCTCTACTCATGATGGAATATGACATCACCTTTGTGCCGCAGAAAGCCATCAAAGGCGAAGCCTTGGCGGAATTCCTTGCTGCACATCCAATTCCAGATGATTCTCCACTCGTCACCAACTTGCCGGACGAGGAAATCTTCACTGTCGAGCTTGAAGCACCGTGGGAGCTTTACTTCGATGGAGCCTCACGTGGAGACGTCAACCCCGATGGTACCCTTCGGCGGAGAGCTGGGGCAGGACTAGTGTTCAAGACTCCACAAGGAGGCGTGATCTACCACTCGTTCTCCCTTCTCAAGGAAGAGTGTTCCAATAATGAGGCAGAATACGAGGCTCTCATCTTTGGTCTTCTCTTGGTGCTCTCTATGGAGGTACGTTCCTTAAGAGCCCATGGAGATTCCCAGCTTGTCGTTAGACAGATTAACAATATTTACGAAGTCCGTAAGCAAGAGTTGGTGCCGTATTACACAGTGGCTCGGAGGCTTATGGAAAAGTTCGAGCACATCGAAGTGGTCCACGTGCCACGAAGTAGAAATGCACCAGCTGATGCTCTAGCAAAACTAGCTGCGGCACTGTTCTTTCAAGGGGGCAATTCTGCACAAATTGCCGTTCAAGAAAGGTGGCTTCTTCCAGCCATCCTAGAACTCATCCCCAAAGAGGTCGAAATCAACACCATCGTCGCAAATGCAGTTGGTGAAGGAGATTGGCGTCAACACTTCCTTGACTAGTTTAAACACGACAGCCTACCTGAAGACGCAGTTGAGAGGCGCCAGCTACAGCGACGACTCCCTTCGCACATCTACAAGGCCGACGTCCTCTACAAACGGTCTTACGGGCAAGAAGTCCTACTTCGGTGTGTTGATCGAACTGAAGCCAATCAAATGCTCCAAGAAGTTCATCATGGAGTTTGCGGGGGGCATCAAAGTGGGCCAAAGATGTACCACAGTATCTGACTTGTGGGATACTATTGGCCCGGCATCATGGCAGATTGCCTGAAGGTGGCTAAAACTTGTCATGGCTATCAAATCCATAACAACTTCAAGCATCAACCACCAGCTCCACTCCACCCGACAGTCCCTTCTTGGCCATTTGACGCTTGGGGAATCGACGTCATCGGTCTCATCGACCCGCCTTCCTCAAGAGGGCACCGTTTCATCCTCGCTGCAACAGACTACTTCTCCAAGTGGGCAGAAGCTGTACCACTACGTGAAGTGAAGAGCAGCGACGTCATCAACTTCCTCGAGCGGCATATCATCTACCGCTTCGGCATACCGCATCGCATTACCTCTGACAATGCCAAGGCCTTCAAGTCTCAGAAGATCTATAAGTTCATGGAGAAGTACAAGATCAAATGGAACTACTCCACTAGCTATTACCCCCAAGCAAATGGGATGGCCGAAGCCTTCAACAAGACCCTCGGCAAGATCCTAAAGAAGACGGTGGACAGTCATAGAAGGGATTGGCACGATCGTCTCCATGAAGCTCTATGGGCGTACCGAGTCACAGTTCATACTCCGACACAAGCCACCCCATACTCTCTTGTCTATGAGAGTGAAGCCGTGTTGCCATTGGAGATCCAACTACCATCTCTACGGGTGGCAATCCACGACAAACTTACTCGAGATGAGCAAATTCGCCTTCGATTCCAAGAGCTCGATGCTGTGGAGGAGGAGCGCTTAAGCGCCCTACAAAACTTGGAGTTGTATCACCAGAACATGGTGAGAGCCTATGATAAGCTCGTCAAGCAATGGGTCTTCACGAAGGGCGAGCTCGTACTCGTTCTAAGGCGCCCCATCGTTGTCACGCATAAGACAAAGGGGAAATTCGAGCCGAAATGGGAAGGGCCATACGTCATCGAGCAAGCATATGACGGAGGTGCCTACCAGCTAGTTGATCATCAAGGATCGCGGCCAATGCCGCCAATCAACGGGAGGTTCTTAAAAAAATATTTTGCATAAACCTTGTGCCTCTTGCTTCTTAAAAAAATATATAATGCGGGCTTGCCAACATGCACCAACCATTGCATTGCCTGGCACCCCTTGTTTTTTTTACATGGACATTGTGTCCAACAAAAAATTTCAAAATGGCTTTCTCCATGTCACGTTGAGCTGGTATATGAAGACTTGGTTACCTCAGAACCGCTCTGCAAGATTCAATGGATGATCATGGCTGACTGCGCCTACAACTATAACATCCTTCACACCAACACACAAGTGCTACTGGTGCTTATTTTCAAGGAGCAGCAAAAGACTTGCTTGGGTTACCTCCCAGTAACAAGGTCCCCATGTCCTCGTGTCCTTCGGTGTGCTTCAGACCTATAGAGATATCAAGCCCCGGGGAATACTATAGGAAAAGAGCAAGAGAAGGCTACCTAGTTCAACGCGTGTTGTTACATAGTGTGCAGCCACTTGCCACCCCTGCGAGGCGTATCAACAAGGGACTTCAGAAAAAAAAGGCCTGCGAGGATCATGTAGTCCACAAAAGGAGAGCGGTTATCCTCCAAATTCTAAAGACGTTGAGGCACCCAACCTAATCTCCGTAATGACGTGAGGTCTAAGAACCAAGAAAAAAAACAATCAAAAGTCAATCCCGATGAAGTTGTGAAGATCGGGAGCAAAAAAAAGAAGCTCAAGATTCTACCACTGCTATGCTGCCCAGAAGAAAAAAATCAAGCAGCACACGTGAAGCTCTGAAGGCCAAAAGCCAAAATCCAAAGAATCTACATCTTCAAAACCAGTACCAAGCCAACCTACCTACCGCATTCTGTCGGAAGAAGGAGGATAGCCGCTCACCATCCTCGGCAAAAGGAAAAGGCTGCTCTTATAGCCGTTACCCCACAATTCTCTCTCAATTCAGCCAATCCTAAGTCTCTCGGTTCCATGAAGCAAAATACCAGGGGCATAGAACTCATGGTGGTGCTAGTGACAAGAAAGGCTAGAGCACGGATTTTCGCTGTCTTTCGAAAGTATCAGCATGCATGGCACTTCTATGCACAACCACAACAGGAAGTTAAGTTGTCAGATGACAATAGTCATGGTCATTCGGCGGTTCCGATGACTGTTGCTTTCGTAATCTTGTCTGAAACTACCACATAGCCAGTGTTCAGTGGGAAAGCCAACATTTTAAAACAAAATAAAACAAAACCCTTTTTCGGTGTTGAGTTTCGTTTTTTTACCCACCTGGTTGTCTGGCTCTAGCAACCACATTCGAGGTTTTCTGTGATGCATGATTTTCACTTCATATCTATTGGAGACAAAGCTTCACTCTCCAACGCAATACCTGTCCTTTCCTGGCAAGCGGACACTGCAGTAGTCAGGCGGTCACGTCCAGATTAATGAAAGGATACATTCAGGAGCCGTACGGCTCACTACCACAGTTGGTGCCAAGCTGCGCACCTTTCAATTTGGCGGGTTGGCACCGCCTCCACTTGGCGATCACACCCAGATTGATACAACCACTTTGGGAGTGGGGCGGCGCGCCAACGCGGTCAGCGTCAAGCCATGAAACCCTTCAGCCCGGTGAGGCAGGCACCGCAATGTACTAGCGGTCTTTACCGGTCTGATAAAATATCCTCACTTGTGGCATGAATCTTTTCGCCGCTTGTAGAAGATGACCCCAAATTATTTTGTTGGCTGGCACCAATGTTTGGTCCCAACAAAATTCTCCTGGTTATTATTTAACCGGCACGAACTTTCGCCTCCGGACCTCAGGAAATCCAAATCACACCTGAAGTCAATTTATCTCTCTCTCTTGTTCTTGTGTGCCAACTCTTTTGGATGGTGCCACTGTTTTTACACGGGATGGTTTGCATCTTATATGTGCGTATGCTCCCCACGTGCATCGACAGAAATAGCAGACAACTACCAACAACCCGAGAGGAGACACAAGATCTTGAAATCAAGCCACATAGTCCAGCAAGGCTGCGGTGTTTGACGTGCGCCGGTTTTCAAGAACTCTATCACCAAGTCGAGTTCACGACGCGTTCCTCTCGCGCAAACTCTACTTGGTGGGGGGCCTTTGTTTGATGGTATTTTGGTTATATGCAAGGAATATTTGTATTGGCCAAAGCAAGCAAACAAGGGGTTAGCTATGTGATCAGCTGATCACTAAATACACGTAAACCTAGCTTGATGCATGAGCCATGCAAGTATATGTCGATATGCATAGTTCATATATGCATCCAGCCATATAGATATATTTGGCTATTACGTACGCATGCACAAGAAGGCAAACCAACAGAAAATTGAGGGGAATGCAAGCAGTGCATGTAGGCTGAGCATGGGCCGATGGCCTGCAGTACATCCTTGCCACCGTATTCTTGCGTGTATATGACCGTATATTTCGGAAACACGTACTCGTGACGTGATCTTATCATCAGCAAAGCAGCAGAAAGGGAAGCGGATTGCTCTCGTTATCTGCATGACTCGGCGAACTGATCCATCCGCGCACAGAAATTGGATCGGTTGGTGCGTGGCCGCGGCGGCGCCGGGGAATGCGCGGCGCTGGTTAGGGTTCCCTGCGCCTATAAAAGAGAGGCTGCTCTCCATTCATTTCCATCGACGGCCATCAACACACACATCTCTATAGATAGAGAGATTGGTGACGTTATTTTCCACTCTAAACACATGGCAATGTGGCGTTCATGTCTCCACATGCCGCATCTCAACTACCTTCCCGAAGGTAGTTGCCCGAGCATAAAGCATTTTGATAAATATGAATATGCATGACTCTAAAGTAGCATGGCTAAGCATTTGTCAAATATTGAATAAAGACACACGATATCATGGATTATAAGGATTGCATGGATAATCAATATCAAAGGCATGGCATATAGCAAGATAGGGTATTCACATATATTCATATAGCATGCAAACTTTATTTTAAATAAAAATAAGTTCGCAATAGGTTCAACATGCTCAAATATTAGTGATGACTTGCCTTGCAACAGTCCTGTAGATCTTGATCCTCGTTCGACATCGCAACTCCATCGGAATCTAAATTTAATGTGCGAAAGAGTTTGATTTGAATTCGATCATAATTCAAATAAAATCACCAAAATTTCATGCAATACAAAATAAATTGCATAAGTGATACCAATAGCTAGGTCTCGATTTTAGATGAATTTAAGTTCAAGTTTCATTCAAATCCGAGTTAAAACGAATAAGTTATGCTAGTTTAAAAATTCAAATTTGAATTAATTCCAAAAATTGTGAAAATTTACTGTTCATAAAAAAATTATTATTATTATTTTTTCCAACCCTATGGACTGACTTGTGGAACTCACATGTCACCTCTCTCTCCTCTCCCTTTTTTTCTCTCCTTCTCTATCTTCCTTCTCTCTCCTTCTTCCTCTTCTCTTCTTCCTTCTTCCTCTTCTCTTCTTCTTCCTCCGCCCGACTCCTCTCTCCTCCTCCTCTCCTCCCGACTCCTATCTCCTCCTTCCTCTTCTCTGTCTCACTTGGCCAAGCCGGTCCTAGCGGCGCGGTGGCGGGCACCGAAGGGGGGAAGGGGGCTCACCGGCGGCGGCGACGACCGGCGGCAGCGGTGCGTATGGCAAGGCGATGAGCGGCGCGGTGGCGGTCGGTGGAGAGGGGAGAGGGGGGTGGAGGGGAGTGGAGGAGCGGGAAGAAGGGGGGTTTTATAGGGGAAGGGTAGAGAGGTGTGGTGTTGACGATGAAATTTGGTAAGCCTGGAAGTCATCGCTAGCCTAGAGTCAGTATCGGCTTCAGAGTTCTGGAATCGGCCGATGGAAGCTATCAATCGCCAACAGTCTGATTCTTACCAAATTGGGTTAAGGAAATTAATCTATTAAAGAAAGCTTATCCAAAAGAGACCGAGTTCAAGGAGGATGCTAATGCAACAATCAAGAAAGTTTATCCAAGTAATTGTTCTCCTAGCAGTGCAAGTGTTGAACAGCCATTTTTTCTTTCCTGCAGTCAGCAATGCCCCCTGTTCCATCCTCCTCACTGTATATTCCGCTAACAAAGACCTGAACATACCATAGTGGCATAGTGCTGTCGTTTATTTTAGTACTGTCTTATTTAACTTAGTCCTGAATAAATGGCAACATGCAAGTTCAGTACTCATACATTAGTTGGGTCAACTTGTCCTCAGATTGTAAAACAGGAAGATTGCTAAAATTGTGCAGTGCTTTAACATCACTTGCACCGGTATCAAGGGTGAGTTCAAGGGTATCAGTTCAAGTGCACTAATGAGTCTGTTCTTTACATCTGTTGGCAGTATTCCATGAGGCCCTTCGACCGAACCTGCCGAAACCAGCCAGGCAGCAAGGATCCGGACTCCAAGCGCCCAAGACCCCACGAGGTGAAGCCCCGTGGCGAAGATATCAGGGCGAAAGGGGGAGAAGGGCGAGGAGTCGCACCGGGTCCCTATCAGTCTAGCCGAAGGATACATGGCGAAGGCGTACTGCGAAGGAGGACGACTTCGCCAGGCCGGATCCGATCCAAAAAGGTCCAGTGGGCCGGCTGTCACGCCCGGAATTTCTATCCAAAACTCCAAACGCTTACATGTGTGTAAACCCTCGTCCAGGAATCAGCCGAGGCACACAATAACAAATTGATAATAGAGTGCAATATTTATCTAATTAATCGACGAATATAAAGTCATTACAGAGGTAGATAGTTCCTCTCAAACAATAAAGATCTAAGCAGCGGAATATAAAATAAATAGCGCCGGTGACTCCAATCCACAAGCATCTTGACCAGGGCTACGCCTAATCCTCCACACCTTCAGCATCACTGTAGAACTCCTCCTCTGATGAATGATTGCAAGGTGAGTATATGGTATACTCAGCAAGCCACACAGCAAATATGCAAGTGCAAGGGATAACAAAGGATGGCATAGTATAGTCTCATTTGCGTAAATGGCATTTAATAAATACTACAGAATTTAGCAAAACAGTAAAGTATTTAATTAAACAATATTAATCCAACGCTATGCAACACACCCGTTGCACAGGCCCAAACATTCTGAACAACCATCCCCAGCTGTACAGACCTATCTCCAAACCAGGAATATGCCATTCCAAACCAGGAGCTAAACAAATTATTACCAATTACAGAATCATTTATTATGGTGAGAAGTGTGAGACTAATCACGAAAGACATTGTTAGACTCGCCCATAACCGCGGGCACGGCTATTCGAATAGTTTTACTCTGGCTAGAGGTGTACCACTGTACCCACAAGACACAACCTCAACATCATGTCAATCATGCGTCGCGATACTTAGCAAGTACCGGAATAGAGATTGTGACATTACCCTCCGCATAACGCAATTCAAAGCAGTGCACCATTCCTGGATCATAATCACCCCCTTATAAAATAAGGCATGGACTCCCCAGCGACCCCCGTGGGCTTATCTCCGCCACTTCTCAACCCGGTGCCCCACAATGAACCTCACTACACAAAGGGTAAAACCGTTGCCCACGCTGGCTTGTGGTTGGCACGGTTAATGTTTCACAACCGAAACTCGTGAACCGGTCCTTAACTGTCATGAGCACGACCATCCAAACCATGTGCTCACAACCCACCATTATCAAGTTTTAGTTGGCATATTTATTAATCACCCTATCATGATTAACCATCATAATCTACCATTAATCCATCATCAAATAATAGTGAAGCATTAATTATCCCATTCATGTGAGCTAGTGTCTCCTAATTAATTTAGCTAAAACCATATAATGTTCTAGCTAATCCAATTATTAACCATGTGACAAAGTATAGGTAATCAAAACAAAGGGGCTTTAGCAAAGACAATAGGTTGTTCCCACCCCGATGACATTCAAAAATAAATGCAGTAGTTGAATACAAACAAATAGATTTAAATGGGATCAACATGATCAAAGGTGTATTTAGGATCTGGGTGACTTGCCTTGAGCTTCGTGAAACACTTCGGAATCTTCCTCCACGTAAACGCTTTCCTCCGGAACGTCGGAAACTAAAGCGAATGAACAAAAATCAATAAAACAGTACAAAAACAAGCACAAACAGTACATGTGGATATTTTTAACATGTAGATCTCGATTTTAGACGAATTTAGCAACTTGAACCACTCAAATCCGAGTTACGATGATTTAGTTATGAATTTCCGAAGATTAACAAAAATTTCACCTAAAACAACAGAAACGCCGGCGACGAACCGACAGCGCAGCAGCAGCTAGGGTTGGCGGTGGTGGCGACTTCCGACGACTTTTGGCGGAGATGAGTGGGTGACCGGGCTTCCCCTCGTTGCTGCGAACCCAACGGTGGTCCTCCCGAGCGACGACGATGACCGGAACGACGGCAAAGCTCGACTGAAAACTCCTCCCGGCGACAACGGCGCACAAATTGCAGCGGCTAGGGCTCCACGGTCGGCGAGAGTTTGGGGCGAAGGCAGTGGCGGATAGAGGAGGTCCAGGGGGTTCCATTTTATAGGGGCAGGGGCGGCGGCTCGGTGCAAGGCAACCGGAATCGGAGAAGGAAAAACTAGGGTTAGGAAGGAAAGAATGAGTTCGAATCAATCTCCAAATCCGGCGATTTCCAAACAAATTAGATGAAACTTTCTATAGAGAAGAGATAGAGGAGATCAAGGGGATTATTTCCCCTCTATCAATTTAATCAAATCGGGAAAGGAGCGATGCAATTTGGAAGGGGCAGCAGCAACAAAGGCGCTCTGAGGCTCGGCTGCTGCTCGGCTGGAGGAAGAAGACGATGCTGACAGGTGGGACCCACCTGGAGGCGCTAGAGAGAGAGAGGGAGGGGGCGGCTGGGCTGGTGGGCTGGTGGGCTGCAGCCCAGGCCGAAGAGAGGAGAGGGGGGGGGGAAAGGAAAGAAAATGGGCTTTTGGCCCAAAACCTAAAGAGAGAGGGGTTAAACTATTTTCTTTTTATGTGTTGCATGAAATGCAATTCCATTGATTAAAAAAAAAAACTTTCTTGGCTCAAATAAATCCCAGAAAAAAAACTAGGAACAATTGAAACAAGAGAGGTATTTATTAAAATTTTATCTAGCCCACTTTTAGATTGAAATTTATTAACTAAAATTAGATCTTTTCTTCTAGGCTTTTAAAATCATTTCTTCTAATTCCATTTAAACAACAATTTATAATTTAGAGATTTTTAGGGTGTGACACCGGCCCAATCGCCCCGGCCTGACTGGCCAGTGGCCCAGTAGTTGCCGGGCGGCCCATTGAGGGCCCACATACCTTAATTACAGTAAATGCCCATGTAAATGATCCCTTTGTAAGGGTGACCATGTAAATTCCCCTGTAACAGTCCTAAACCTAATAGGGGGATCTGTAATGGGGTTATAAATAGCCACCTCGAGCCATGTAAAAGGGGATCCCGAAAAATCCTGAATTTAATACACTTTACTTTCCCAAACAACTGTTGAGTATCCACGTCCTTCGACGTACGCAGTTATCGTTTCGACAACAGCTGGCGCCGACCGTGGGGACCTCCGAGCGAAACCACTGAGAGCGAATGCCACCGAAGAAGGTCTCAAAGGAGAGGGTTGCAAACCCAAAGGAAAGCTTAGCAGAAGAGGCGATGGCCGCCGGAGAAGGGCGGAACCTTCGGCGCCCGCCGAACCGAGGGCAGCGCCGTCAGCATCGGCGCCCGCGCCGTAACCACCACCTTCGGCTCCGGCCACTTCGGCGGAGCAGGTGCCGGAGATCCCTTCGGCAACTCAGCTGACTTCGACCACACTCGTCGCTGGGCAAGCTGACCCCAACCTCGAGGCGCAAGCCGAAGCTAGCATGGAAGCCATGCGGCAGAACATGGCACGACTCCAAGACATGCTTCACCAGATGCAAGAGCAACAGCAGGCATACGAAGCAGCACGACAGACCAAGATTGCTTCGGCCCCCATCCTCCAGTACTTGGCAGGCTACATCCCTCCTCAAGCCTACCAGCAAGCGCCGGTACAAGCCCCTCCGTCACAAGCCGCACAAGGACCGGTGTACCTCCCCGGCTAGCCTTCGGCCACAGCAGCGCACCCACTTCCTGGCGCGCGGCCGCAGGTTCAACCTGCTGTGGTCCAAGTGCACCGTTCACCACCCGGTCAAGTGTCACAGGCGATGGCGGAGGGGGCTTCGGCCCTGCAAACGCAGCTTCAAGCTTTCCTTCAGCAGCTCAATCAATCCCACAACATCTCAAGCACAACCCCTCCGGCCCAACCGGAGGGAGGCTCCGGCCAGGGCGCGCCAGGGTGGCTGCCGTCGAACTAGCCTGGGCCAGGGGCTTCGCCCTGGGGTCAGGGGCCGCAGTTCGACTTCTACAACACCACTCAAGTGCCACCGTTCAGAACTGGGTCACCGAACGTCGCAGCCCAGCCGCACGCGCAGGCCATGACTTCACCCTTCGCCACGCCATATCCGAAGCCGAGCGGGCCCTCGCTGCAGGGCGTCATAAGTAAGGTCGGGGGCGAAAAGGGGCTGCCGCTGAGCGGGGGAATCAAAAACCGTCCAATCCCACCTCAGTTCAAATTCCCACCCGTTCCGCGGTACTCGGGCGAAACCGACCCAAAAGAGTTTCTCTCTATCTACGAGTCCACGATCGAAGCCGCTCGTGGCGACGAGAATACCAAGGCGAAGGTAATCCATCTCGCTCTAGACGACATTGCCCGTTCTTGGTATTTCAATCTACCATCTAATAGCATATACTGATGGGAGCAATTGCGTGATGTTTTTATCCTAAACTTTCGAGGCACCTATGAGGAGCCGAAGACGCAGCAACACTTGCTCGGTATTCGCCAGAGGCCGGGCGAATCAATACGGGAGTACATGCGCCGCTTCTCGCAAGCCCGATGCCAAGTTCAAGATATAACGGAAGCATCCGTCATCAATGCCGCTTCGGCCGGGCTGCTCGAGGGCGAACTCACGAGAAAGATCGCCAACAAGGAGCCGCAAACTCTCGAGCACCTGGTTTGCATCATCGATGGGTACGCAAGGGGCGAAGAGGACTCCAAGCGAAGGCAGGCGATTCAAGCTGAGTACGACAAAGCCTCCATCGCCGCTGCCCAGGCCCAGATGCAAGCGCAGGCCGCCGAACCGGCTCCCCCCGCCGTTCGCGAACCCCAGCCGGCGAACCAGGGGCAGCCGCTGAGACAAGGCCAAGCTCCCATGACTTGGAGGAAATTCAGAACCGATCGAACAGGCAAGGCAGTGATGGCTGTCGAAGAAGTACAAGCCCTCCGCAAGAAGTTCGACGCCCAGCAGGGTGGCAGCCATCAGCAGCCCGTTCGCAAGAAGGTCAGAAAGGACCTCTATTGTGCCTATCATGGGCGATCTTCGCACACCACCGAGCAGTGCCGAAATATTCGTCAACGAAGCAACACTCAAGAACCGAGGCCGCATCAAGGTGCCGTGGTCGAAGCGCCTCGTGAGATGGCCCGAGAGCCGTCACCCCCAGCCGAACAGCGCCAAGACACGCAGCGCAGAATCATCCAGGTGATTACAAGGACGGACCCACCAACCCAGCCGTCGAAGCGACAACGAAAGATGCAGCTGCGAACGGTGCTTAACATCACTGCCGCAGGCGAAGGGGTCCCGAAGTACCTGAACCAGCAAATCTCTTTCGGCCCGGAGGATGCCGAAGGAGTGCTATTCCCGCATCAAGACCCTTTGGTAATTTTGGCTGAGGTGGCCGACTGTGAAGTCCGGCGAATTCTGGTTGATGGAGGTAGCTCGGCCGATGTCATCTTCGCCGAGGCATACGCCAGGATGGGGCTGCCGACTTCGGCCCTCACTCAAGCGTCGGCCTCGCTTCGCGGTTTCGGCGGGGAGGCGGTTCAAGTCCTCGGCCAGGCACGGTTGATGGTTGCTTTCGGCACGGGCGAAAACAGGCGCGAAGAGCAGATCCTGTTCGACGTAGTGGCCATCCCATACAGCTACAACGTGGAGGCCGAACCACGTGTCAACCGCATGCCGAAGCCATCCCCTCACGGCAAGGTGGTCAAGGTGCAAGTAAGCGAGGCGGACCCGACAAAATTCGCACAGCTAGGGGGAGATCTAGGCGAAGAGGAAGCTAGGAAAATCCTAGAAGTCCTCAAGAAAAACGTCGACATCTTCGCTTGGAGCCCCAGCGAAGTGGGGGGTGTCTCGATAGAGCTCATCATGCATCACCTGGCAGTCAAGCCAGACGCCAAGCCAAGAAAACAAAAGCTGTGCAAGATGTTCGCTGATCGCCAAGAGGCGGCGAAGGCGGAAGTGCAAAAGCTACTCAAGGCTGGCGTGATCAAGGAGATCGACCACCCGGAGTGGTTGGCGAACCTGGTCCTGGTGAAAAAGTCGAATGGCAAGTGGCGCATGTGCGTCGACTTCACGGACCTCAACAAGGTGTGCCCAAAGGATGACTTCCCCCTGCCGCGGATCGACCAGCTGGTTGATTCGACGGCTGGCTGCGAGCTCATGAGCTTCTTGGATGCCTACTCCGGTTATCACCAGATCCACATGAGTCCGGATGACGTCGCCAAGACAGCCTTCATCACGCCGTTCGGCACTTTTTGCCACCTCAGGATGCCTTTCGACCTGAGGAACTGTAACACCCTGAAAATTTTCGGCAATAAAAATCACTAAAATTTCGAACTTTTTAAAACTTTTTAAAATCATGTTGATGCAAAAAAACACACACTGGCCTGAGAGGTTTGCTTTACTCTAGTGCAGGTCCAAAATTAGGGTTTCAGATTCAAGGGCGTGCCTATTGATTTGATCCTGCAATCAACAAGAAAACATGCAAAGAATATCAGTAAACGATAAACAATCGGCCATAGGGCCGATTTCATATCGTATGTGACCTAGCCGATGCAATAAAGCATGAATCGGCTGTAAGGTATAATCAATGATAAAACTAACCCTAAAACTAGTATATCGGCTGTAAAGATCAATGTTACATAATCAACAAATCGGTATTACTTTAGAAATAAGCAATTGGGATAGATCGGATTGAACCGAGACAGTATAAATTGCCCAAGTCTAAAGATAACATGAAATAATGATTATGCAGATTGATGTCATAGCCGATATCTAGGTCTAAGTATGTATCGGCTATAGCTCCGATACAACCTTATACTAGGATATTCTCTAGTAATAAATATATTAAACTATAATCAATTGGATCGATATCAAGCTTAATATATTTATATTAGATTAGATCCTGATATAAGGGGCAGATACAGAATATTAAACAAAGCATAGAACAATGTAAAACATCTATATCAGGTAAGATCGGCTGAAACCCCGATACTATCCTTATTAACAACCATAAAACAGGTTAGATATCATGATTCTAAATTCGACTTAATAGGTTGGACTGAACCAATGCAGCATTAAGTATAAATAGAAGCATGAGATCTAAAGAATCAAGCCGATGGTTGCCTTTTCGGGATGGTGGATACGTTATATAACCTAGATTAACAAAGTAATCTAGCCGATATCGATGAAACCCTAGAAAGGATTTAGCCGATATAAGTAGATTGCATTCTCGATCTAAGTTATATAACATATATGATAACTCGGAGAATCACAACAAAGAACTAGAGTGTCATAAAGATGTAAGCACTAGTCCTAATGATGTAACTCGCCATGACAAGATACACCTTTTTATCGAAGATCAAACTGATGCAGCACGACTCGAAAACACAAACTTGTCGAGAATAGAAAACAAAGTTGGCGATGCACCGAGATTGATTGAACGTGTGTTGTTATTATTTACAAGACCTCGGGATTATATTTATACCCGAAAATACAAACATTGACCATCACGGACACGACTTATACTAATACAAATCCAACTAACAAACAAGTCCCTTAGGCGGTCTCTTACCGAGAATATCTATAAGGAAATTACATAAAATATCCTAATTAATAGATACAATTGCCTCTTCAGGACTTTATCCGTGCATGGCAATCCATATGAATCACGTTAACATAACCCGATGACGTGTACCGAGTTATATCACCGACATCGGCTCCATCGGCTAACCTTGTCCAACTCTGACTCTGCCGATCAGTCCACAACCGATTCGGACTCCAGCCGATGCGCACTCTATTTCCGATGTCATTGCACATTTTCAATTCCACTTCAGAATAGGTTGTATTTCTGATCTTTGCAGATAGATTTGCTTACCAAATTTCATCGTCAACACATGCCCCCCAATTCCGAAGTATTTATAATGCAACGAAATTATCTCTTCTCAACCGCAAAATTCTAGGGTTATCCCTGTGACCGTTACACACCTAATTCTTTAAATACCAACCGCTCTCCCAGATATTTCACGGCGTTAACTCCGTTTTCACCACTTAAACCACCAAATCTCCCCGTGAACTCCGGCAAACATCTTCTCTCCCCATTCCGGCGACCTTACCAGCAACCACCTCTTTCAGCGGCAACAACAACTCTTCGATCCAATGGCAACGACCGCAAGCATCCCCCAGGTACTCCATTCCTCTCAAACCCATTTATACTAGCCATCATCTTTTCAATCCAATCTTTGATTTCAAATCATCTTTTACCTTAATTCTCCTTTCCCCTTCCACCTTTTTCAGCACCTAAGGAATTTGATCGCAATCCCCATCGAAAAAGAACTAGACCATTATTTCCTTGGGTCGATGGGCGATGAAGACCCTACTGCGTTCATCAACTCCGAGACCAACCGTATCCCCTTCAAGGAATCCAAGCCCAGCTCCACACATTGGCCCAACATCTTCAGATCTTGGCCGTCGGCCATGGACGGATGGAAAACCTGGTACAAGAGGATGTCAGCCAGCAAGCAATCTCATTGGGACGAGATAGGTATTTCTCAATGCCTTTCACTCTCTCTAGCCGATACAAAGAAAGATGAACGCATGTTATCGGCTGCTTCCTATTTTTGGTCCGATACCTTAAATGCCTTCCTGTTCAGTCATGGTCCTATGACCCCCACACTGCTAGATATCCAAATGCTGACAGGTCTAGATACTTCCTCATCAGCCAACCCCTTTAGCTTTAAAGTCAAGTGTGACCACAAATTCCAAACTAAAAACATCGGAGGATGGTTTGGCTTTATAACCGAAAACATGGGCACAGGATCTGTCTCACCCGGAGAACACACAGCTTTTCTTATGATGTGGCTAGACAAATTCTTGTTCAGTGGCTCAACCTGCGGTCCAACAGCCAACTGGCAACACTTGGCAGAAGCCTTAGTATCCAAAAAATCCATCCCTTTGGGTAAATATCTCCTAGGAGCAGTATACCAGACCTTGAGTCATACATCGGCTAAACTCCTCATGGACACTTCCACCAACTACGGAGGCCCCTGGTGGTTTGTTCAAATATGGCTTAATATGTATACCATCAAGATTGCAGATAGAACCCCCCTGGATGACCTATCCTTCCCATCTCTAGCCGATGATGATTCAACACGCCGATGCCTATCTTTTGGAGAAGCAGCATCATCTTACCCTGGCATGGGTACATCGGCTGATCAGTTCTGTGAATGGTTCAAGAGGTTTTATGATGGATTCCCTCATGAATCTCGAGTTTGGTTCCCCTATGAAGACTACAGCAACTATGAATTACCAACCAACCTCAGACTCGATGAACTGAATAATGAAGATTTCCCTGGCTACAGAGATACCTTTGTATCGGCCATTACCCCTTGCATACTGCCAACTGGTGTATCCCAAGGCCGATACATACAATCCTCATACGAGTTCTATCATCCAATGATTGTTGCCAGGCAACTTGGCATGGGACAATTGCCCATTGGTCTTTATTTCTCAGACAAAATCCAAACAAGGGGCATTGTTCCATCGGCTCTAGTAATGGACAGACTCCTGAGCCTTGAAATTCCCCCTCTAGGATCCATCAACCGAATATCCTTGATTATACAAAGAAGTCAACTTTTTGACAGATGGTGGGGTGAATGGAAAACACATCTGTTCTTGTCCATGCCAGCCGGCTTCTACCTGACAATTATGAATCCATCAATCAGCCCACAGGTAAATCCTTATACCCCTTATTACATTCCTCATTATTATTTTCTATATCTTTTAAATATTCTGCCTTGCATTTTCCAGAGCCTTGGTACCCCTCCTCCAACCAAAAGCATTAGTGGAAAAGACATTAGCTATGCTGCTGTCAGGATGTCATCTGGCAAGGATCTGATTCCTTCTTCAATCGGCTTCAATGCCCCAGCCAACAAAGATCTTCTTCAAGGTCAAACTAAACAGCCGATTGCTACAGCTGGCAAAAGGAAAAGAACCAAAAAACCTGCCATCAAGCCAACTGTACCAAAGAAGAAAATGCCTTCCAAGAAGCAAAAATCTTCAGCCGACGACACCCCACTTGATCCTTCTGTGGAAGAATTCCTAGATGAAGCAATTATCGAGGAAGAAATAGATGAAGCTGCTGCTGAAATTAGTGAATCCGGCCATATCTCTAGTCCAACCTCTCGAGCCGATTCACCCCAAGTTAATCCACCAAGCCCAGCTAAATCTCCAACTCCCAGACGTCGTCCTCGAAAAACTCAGGTACATAAATTCTCTTCAGTTTTATTTACCTCAACATTTATCCATTATCTATAATATTCACAGAATTTCCAGCCTACCCGAGCGATATCACCTCCTCAACAAGCATCAAGTGAACACACAGCATCGGCTGCAGGAAGTTATCATTTAGAGGACACAGCTACAATAATTCCTACTCTTCCAATCCCTGTAAGACTACTATCAACTATAACTTATATCGGCCAACTTTATGAATCTTACTCACATCTTTTTTCCTTAAGGCTTTAGCCGATATGTTCTCTTTTGACATAAGGCAGTTCATGGATGAAGAAGAAGAAGAGACAGCGAGCAAAGCAAAATCCCCAGTAGCCGATGAACTAAAAACAAGACTAGCCGATATTGTAGATCGACTAAATGCATCGCTGGACAGTCTAGTTGCAGATTGTGGCTCAATCAGATCCAAGTTTCAAGAAATTCAAGACCAACTCCTAGAAGATCTGATCGATTCTATCTCTCCTGCTATCTTTTTAGAGCAATACAAATTCAAACTCGAAAGAGCAAAGCAAAGGATGTCTGATCGGCTGGAACACAAAGCCCTCGAAGTAACCATCCAAGTCAGCCGACATCAAATAAATGAAGAGAAAACGAAGCTAGATGAACTGACAGCTGGCCCAGATTCAACTCGGCAAGAATTAGACAGGCTCAAGCAAGAAGAATCTGATCTCTTAGTCCAACTCCGTCAATGCCGAGTGAAGATTGCTGAAGCAGAAAAAAGAATAGCCGATCTGCCTCAAGCTATTGAAGAACAAAAATCCAAGCTGAAGTCCTCGATTAAACATCTGGCTTCTCTCAACAAATCCCTCAAGCACCAGGAACTGATGCCGCAGACGCCAAAATGATTGATGAGGTTGAGCAAATTCGCCTGCGTGCGATCACGGCAATCCAAAACTTTCTGGGTTGATGTAATATTTAAACAATCATCTGAAACATTATTTTGCTGTAATATATGTATCGGCCATCGAGCCGATTTTATACTTAGCCAAATACCGGAATACCTTATGCTATCGGCTATCGAGCCGATTGTATAAAATTTTGCTCAAAAATTTCCAACTTTTGCTCAAAAATTTCCAACTTCCTCAAAAATTTCCAACTTCTTTTCATCCTCCATGCCCCCCAAGTTTGTAGTAGGGAACACAATGCTGCAAACTTATACATCTAAGGGCGATAAAAATATCGGCCATCTAAAGGCGATGTGAACACATCGGCTATCAACCACAAACCGGCAAACCATAGCCGATTATGAACCAATCCAAACACTTGGGTAGTATTTTTTCAAGTATTTGCCATTAAGCGCTCTTCCAAATACTTCTCCATCAAGCCCTTTTAACATGTATGCCCCTTTAGAAACACATTTATGAACTTGAAACGGTCCTTCCCAATTCAGTGACCACTTGCCGAATTTATTATCTCTGGCCCCTATCGGCAACACCAATTTCTAAACCAGCTCGCCTTCCTCAAAAGATTTGGGTACAACCTTCTTGTTATAATGCCTTGCAACTCTCTCCTTATCTTTTCTAACTTTCTCAAGAGCTCGCAATCGTGCTTGAACCAAATCTTCTGACTCATCAACCATCAAATTATTATAATCATCGGTTGTTAACTCATCTTGTAAAGAAATCCTCCGAGAGCCGATGTTGGTTTCCCATGGTAATACAGCCTCATGTCCATAAACCAGTTGATAAGGAGGTACCTGAATTGCACCATGGCAAGCCATTCGATAGGACCATAATGACTCAGCCAGAATAGTATGCCACTTCTTGGGATATTCGGCTATTTTTCTTTTAACCAACTTAATCAAGCTCTTGTTAGATGTTTCAGCTTGTCCATTGGCTTGTGCATAATACGGTGATGAATTCAATAACTTAATACCCATGCTATCAGCAAACTGAACAAACTCATTAGACACAAATATGGAACCTTGATCAGTTGTTATTGTCTGTGGCAAACCAAATCTGTATATAATATGCTCTTTAACAAAATTGATCGCATCTTGACTGTCAACTTTCTTCAAGGGAATTGCCTCAACCCACTTAGTGAAATAATCAGTCGCAACCAATATGAATTTATGTCCTTTGCTTGATGGTGGATTGATCTGACCGATCATATCAATACCCCAACCTTTGAACGGCCACGGCTTGATAATAGGGTTCATAGCCGATGCTGGCGCTCTCTGAATTGCTCCAAACTTCTGACAATCTTGACAACCTTTGTAATATCTAAAACAATCCTCCAGCATTGTCGGCCAAAAATATCCAACTCTTCGAAGTAACCACTTCATTTTATGAGCCGATTGATGTGTCCCACGAATACCTTCATGAACCTCACACATGACAACTTTAGCTTCTTCCATACTCAAGCATTTCAACAGAACTCCATCAATCGTCCGATAATACAATGCATCATCCAACAGAACATACTTAAGAGCTTTATACCTTAATTTCCTTGAAACCGATCTTGAAGGATTCTTTAGATACTCAAAAACATCAAACCTCCAATCATCGGCTGGAATACAGGCCACTTCTACTTCAATCCCTTGTAACATCGGCCTATATCCTGGGGCGCCTTAAGCTAAATCATTGGCTTCAACGTTTTGTTCCCTAGGAATGTGCTTCAAAGTAACCATCTTGAATGTCTTCATCAGCTCCTAGCATTTCTCATTATAAATCATCAGGGTGTCATTTTTGCATTCATATTCCCCAGATAACTGACTAATCACCAATAATGAATCGCCCATGATTTCAACAGCATTGGCTTCAACTTCTCTCAACAACTGCAACCCTTTGAGAACAACTTCATATTCTGCTTGATTATTTGTAGAGTATGGTTTGATAGTAAAAGCAAACTGAAAACTTGCCCCCTAGGCGATATGATCACCAAGCCGATACCACAACCACGAGTGCAAACTGATCCATCGAAGAATAAAGTCCATGGCATAATATCAATGTTATCAACGCTTGTATCCCTGTGTTCAACTATGAAATCGGCTATCGCTTGCCCTTTAACTGCCTTAGCCGATTCATATCTAAGATCAAACTTCGACAAAGCAAAGATCCACTTCCCAATTCGTCCTTTTAACACTGGAGCCGATAGCATGTATCTTACTACATCGGCCTTGCAAACTATGATGCACTCATTGGATAGTAGATAATGCCTCAACTTTGTGCAAGAAAAATATAAGCATAAACATAATTTCTCCACAGGTGAATATCTAGTTTCTGCATCCAACAAACGTCTGCTGAGATAGAATATGACTCTCTCTTTTCCTTCAACATCCTGAATCAAGACTGAGCCGATAGACTTTTGATCGGCTGATAGATAAAGTTTAAATGGAATCCCTTTCTGTGGTGGTATAAGAACTGGAGGAGTACTCAAATATTCCTTGATATTATCCAGAGCCTGCTGCTGCTTCTCTCCCCAGATAAATTCTTGATCGGCTTTCAACCTTAATAAAGGGGTAAATGGTTCTATTCAGCCAGACATATTTGATATAAAACGCCGAACAAAATTACTCTTGCCGATCAATGATTGTAGCTTGGTCTTATCTTCCGGGGGTTTGATATATTTATTGCTTCAATGCTCCTTTGAGGAATTTCAATCCCTCTCTCATGAACCAGAAACCCAAGAAACTGACCAGCCGATACACCAAAGGAACACTTGGTAGGATTCATCTTCAACCCATATTTCCTTGCTCTTTCTAAGACCTGTTTCAAATCGGCTATATGATCATCAACTTCCTTGGATTTAACCACCACATCATCTATATATATCTCCACCAATGTGCCGATGAGATCGTGAAAAATATAGTTCATGGCTCTCTGATATGTAGCACCAGCACTCCTCAAGCCGAAAGTCATAACTACCCACTCATACAAGCCGATAGCACCAGGACATCTAAAAGCAGTCTTGTGGATATCTTCCTCAGCCATAAAAATCTGATTATAACCAGCATTGCCATCCATGAAGCTGATAATCTTATGTCCAGATGCTGCATCTACAAGTTGATCGGCTACCGGCATTGGGTATTCATCTTTCGGTGTAGCTTTGTTTAAGTCTCTGAAATCAATACAAACCCTGAGCTTGCCGTTTTTCTTGATAACTGGTACTATATTGGAAATCCACTCAGCATATCGGCATGGTCTGATGAAGCCAGCATCATAGAGTCTTGTAATTTCGGCCTTAATAACATCATACATCGCAGCTTTACAACGTCTTGGGGGTTGCTTATATGGCCGATAGCCTGGTTTGATAGGGAGCCAATGTTCAACTATCGATCGGCTAAGTCCTGGCATCTCATAGTATTCCCAGGCAAAACAATCCCTATACTCCTTTAAGAGTGCAATTAATTTACATTTAAGTTCTTTTGGTAAACCTTTACTAATGTATGTCGGCCTAGGCCTATCACCTGGTCCAATGTCAAATTCCTCTACTTCATCAGCCGACATAAAACCTTGCCCAAGCTTGCCGTCAAGATCATCAATAGTATCTTCTGTGTATGAGTTGGAACCCTCCACGGCGCCCTCAAAACAAGAATTGGGGCTCTCCATCTCCTGTTGTCTGTATGGCATCATCAGAAATCTTTAAGTAATCTCCTTGCCAAACTTTGCCGGATAAACTATCAATTCCTTCCATCTCCCAAATAGATAAATCGGCACAAGCTACGTTGACTGACATGTCGGCTGGCACGATTTCGATCTGGTCTCCTTGCCATTGAATCAAACTTTGGTGCATTGTTGAAGGGATGCAACAGTTGGCATGGATCCAATCTCTTCCCAACAACAGACTGTAGGAACCCTTCCTGTCAATAACAAAGAACGTGGTTGGAATTGTTTTACTGCCGATGGTTAGCTCCACATTCAAAACTCCCTTGGTCTCAGATGAGTTCCCACCAAAATCCTTCAGAACCATGTTGGTCTTGATCAAGTCCTCTGAGTTCTTCCCAAGCTTTCTGAATGTTGTATAAGGCATTAGATTAACAGCTGCCCCTCCATCGACTAGCATCTTTGACATGGGCTTACCATTGACAAATCCCTTAACATAGAGTGGCTTGAGGTGCCGATGATCTGTTCCTTCGGGCTTCTCAAAAACAGCTTGTTGTGGAGATAACATCAACTTAGCCGATGACAGATCTTCTTCTTGCTCGACAACTTGCTCTACTACATATTCGGCTGGCAACATAAAGACCATATTTATCTCAGATGACATCACTTCCTTACCCTTGCGTTGTTGATTCTTGTTGCGATCGGCTCTGACTTCGTCGGCTGGCACCACTTTGCTCTTGACGCGCCATACTTTCTTCGTTTTCTGCCGCAGCCAATGCTCGATTGCGCCCTCAACCTCCTGGAATTGTTCTCTATTCCTCATCCTTTGAACTCTTCTCTTTTGATTTTTGGTGAATATCCCAGAAGGACACCATTGGGTATGCATTGGCTTGGATTCTCTATGTGAATCATCTTCATCATCATCTTGTTGCATCGGCCCAAGTCTTTCATGTGCTGACATCCTTGATTGACTTGGCCGATGTGTAATTGCATGTCGTCGGCTTGGTTTTTGGATGAACTGGATATCGGGATCACTGCAGCCAGGGCAATTTTTGATAGATGGTAGCCTCATACCTTCGTTCCAGCAGAATCTGAAGAATTCACAACTCCAATGGAGGTCAAAATATCTTTCTTCTTCCTCAGGATATGACTCCTCTTCCCATTGGCTCCTGTTTTGATACTTGCCGATTGTGCCAGCCGGTCTGATACTCCTGGTGTGGTTTTTATTTCTATCGGCTGTGTTCCAGTTGTATCCAGGATGCACCATGTTAACTGGAAAAGGGTGTCCATCTATCTTCATCGGCCTCTTCACCATGTTGGATCCATCAATCTTAATTTTTCCTTGTTCGATAGCCGACTGGATCTGTTGTCTGAAAATTTTGCAATCGTTAGTGCTATGAGATCCTGTATTGTGCCATTTGCAGTACTTCCTTTTCTTCAACTCTTCAGCCGATGGGATGATATGTCCTGCCGGTAGTTGAATCTGTTTTTCTTGTAGAAGAAGATCGAAGATCTTATCGGCCTTGGTAATGTCGAAGTCAAACCTTTCTTCTGTGCCCGAATTCTTAGCCTATTGACAGACCACCGTCTTCTTGTTCCTAGCCCACTCGGCTGCATTGATATCTAGGTCCTCGTCTTCAGAGTCAGAATCATAATTGTAGACATTATTTACATTGTTCGCCTTTTTGATGAATTTCCTAGCCTCTTGAAATCTTGTTTCGTGAGCTGATACCTTCTGAGCTAAGTGTGCTAAACTGTCAAAGTCCTGAGTCGAGAACCTCTCTCTGATCGGCGCCAGCAAACCTTGGAAGGCTAGATCGGCTAGTTGAGAATCTGATAAAGATAGGCTGTAACATTTGTTTCTCACGTCTCTGAATCGTTGAATATAATCTGGAACCGATTCATCTGATTTCTGCCTAATAGCTGTGAGGTCCGATAGCTTCATCTCTTGAACTCCACTGAAAAAGTACTTGTGGAATTGTTTCTCCAAATCGGCCCAGCTCCTGATTGAATTATATGGCAATGATGAAAACCAAGTGAATGTCGATCCAGACAACGAGAGTGGGAATAAGTGAACTCTGAGAGCTTCTGTAGCCGATGCCTCACCACACTGAGCTAGAAATCGGCTAATGTGCTCGAAGTTGATATATTGTCTTGTCCTGAGAACTTAGAGAAATCTAGCACCTTGTATCGGTTTGGCAACGGAACCCGATCAAAGTATTCTGGATATGGATGCCGATACATGTTGCCATTATCTTTCGGCTTAAGTCCAAATTGCTCCCTCATGATGTCAGCGATCATATCGGCCCAAGGTTGATGAGGTGTTGCTCCACCATACTGCTGTTGTAATGGATCCATCTGGCCGTATTGGATCGGCTGAGGTCGTGGTGAGTGAGGCTGATAAAGATTGTTGAAACCAGCCGATATGCCTTGTGGCGGCACATAAGGAAGTTGTTCTGTACTATATTGCTGGCTTATCGGCTGAGGAATTCCAGTCGGCTGTTGTGGAACCGAAGGAATTTGGTATGATGTGTCGACAGCTGGCGGTTTTGGGTGAAGAATACTGATCAATTGTTCTGGTGTTAATTGAGGTGGTACCTGCCCCCCAGTGATCGGCTGTGATCTGGTTAGAATTGATGAATGTTTGAACTTGAGTAAGGAGCCGATGGAGCCTGGGTTTGAAGCACTTGTTGATTTGTCTGATTCCCGCCAATCTCTGTCTTCACGGTTCTATATGCTGGGAACGTGCCGTCTGGTAGGTAAATAGGTCCTTTAGCCTTTTCCTCGGCTATCGTTCTGTCGACTACCGACTTGATCATGTTTGTCAAAGTATTGACAAGTACTCCGGACTGGTTGACTAGCGCATGATGTACAGCCGAATCGATGCGATCTTGCAATGTGTGCAATTCTTCGTTACTCGATTCGGTTTTCACTTGTTTATCCTTTTCTTCTCCGGATCCAGAAGTACTTGGGTCTTGCTTCACGATCGTCGGTACTTGGACTTTAGCTCTTTGAACGACCGTACCTTGCCGGGTGACTGTGAAGGAGTGCAAATACTGGGTTTGGAGTTGATTCAACATTTGTTGCAATTCTTCCTTCTGTTCGTCATTCAGCTGCTCGGGTGTAACCGCGATGATGTTGTCCTCCGCGACTTCAGTGATGTTTGGAGACATAATGACACGAGTCCCACTGTAACGCCCGTTCCGTCGCGGTGTTAGTTAGTAGGGAAAAACCTATTTTATAAAAAACTAAATTCCGAAAATCTTGGATTTTAATGTCATTTTATTGTCTTGTTGCGTATGTGTGTGCCAAGATCTCGTTACCCGCCGTCCAGTTCATATTCCAAAAATTCAATTCCGGATCCAATTCAAATCCCTTCCAAAATAGTTTTCAGCAAAAAGTCCATTTTGCCTCCTTTTTCATTCGCGGGCCGATTTCTCTCTCTCCCTCGGCCCATTCTCCCCCTCCCTACCGCCATCTCTCTCCCTTGCCGAGAGAGAGAGCTCTCTCTCCCTCCCGCGCACGCTCTGCCGCCTCTCTCCCCTCCCTCTCTTTTTCCCCAAAACGGCGAGACACCCTCTCCTTCCCCCCTCTTCCCTTTTTCCCTTTCTCACCGCCGGCGTCGCCCTTGCCCCAGCCATGTCGGTTCCCAAACCGACAACCCTTCTCCCCTCCTCCAAACCGACATCACCCTCTACAAAAACCCCATCTCTCCCTCCCTCCGAGCACCCACTCCACACCACCACTCACCTCGCAGCCGCCGCCCTCCGCCGGTCGCCGCCGTGGAAGCGCGCGCCGCGGAGCCCGCCGTCGGCCGCACCTTCCTCCTCCCCGGCTCGGCATCCCCGCTCCCCTCGCGGTAACCAACTCACCATCCCTCCCCTCCTCCTCTTCTCTCCCCCGTAGCTCGCAGCCGCCGCTGTCAACGCGTAGCCGCCGCCGCCGCGTAGCCCGCTCACCGTCGGCCGGCGGCGCCGTGAGCGACGCCACGGCCGCGCCCTCTTCCTCCCGCGCCGCTGCCGACCCCGCCCGGCCCGGCTCGGCGCCGTCCCGCCGCCGGCCACCGCATCCCCCTCCCCCTCTCCCCCTTGGTCGGCCGGAGAAACAAGAAAGAAGAAAAGCAAGAGAAGAATGGAGAAGAATGGAGAAGAAGGAGGAAGAAGAGAAAAGAAGAAGAAGAAGGTGGTGGGATCCACCGTGGGCCCCACCCCTTTGACCGGTTTTCCCCCCAGCTCTCTCTCTCCCCGCGCAGCTCTCTCTCTCCCCGCGCAATGGGCCGCGCCATCTCGCCGCCCCGGTCCACTCCCTCACCCGCTCGGCTTGGTCCGCGCCCGCCTTGGGCCGCCACCCGCCCGGCCTACTCCCGCCCCCCGGCTGGGCCGCCTCTCCCCTTGCGCGCGCGCCGGCCCAAGTTGCTCGGCCGGGCCGCGTCTCTCCTCTCGAGCCGCGCCCAAGCCACTCGAGGGAAGTCTAAACTCCCTCCTCCCTTTTCTCTTTTCAAAAGGGTTTAAAATAAATCCTTTTTCCTTTCGACAGAAAATCAAATAATCTTAGAAATTCAATATCTTTTCAACCATTCGTCCGAATGACTCCGTTCAACTTCCAAAATCTCTCAAAAATCGAGATCTACTTAATGGCACACTTAGTGGTCTCTATTAGGGCTTTCTTTTTGCTGTTTATTGAGTCTTTTCGTTTCACGTATAGTATCGGAGCCCGAAGACTCGCAGTGTGCGGATTTCGAGGATCAAGCTCAAGATCTCGAGCAAGGCAAGTCACCTTTGATCATCTTGCACCTATAAAATAAATTTAAGTATTTCTTTTTGCAAATAATGCATGAATAGGATTAACACAAATAGTTCGGTCGCGGCTTGCGAGATAGCCAGCCAGCCCAAATCCCTATTGCTGCATTTACCCTCCTTGAATTATTGAACACTTAAACCTCCTTTGTCGACTGATGTGTTTCGATGCTCGGACCTTCGGGCATGCATCATCGGAACACCTCCCCTCAAAAATTTAAAATATCCAACGATGGGTAAAACTTGGGGTTTTACAAAAGACTTGGAAAACCCGACACCTGGGTCGGTGTTTGCAAACCAAATGATTTTTCCAAAAACCGCAGACCGGGGAACGTACCGGGAGTACGGTTTCCCGCTATTGCGCCTAAGGACCGTTTTCCTTGGAATTTCATCCGAACATAAGACAAGTGCGACCACACGGGTGGAATGGGACGCCCCTGGCTGAGTAACTAGCTAATAAGGGGAGCCATGATGCCAAGAGACATGTGGATTCTACGGGGTGGTGTCGGGGAGAACCCCCGGGTTTCTTGGCACAGTATGGTCTGGGACCTAACCTGGTGTTGGTCTGGGACCCCTCTCGTTGGCATATGGTAAACCAGGATCGGCTTTCGAAATGCCTTGTCATGAAAGCCTTAAGGTCTCCAGACGTGGCTGATCCGCACGGGCTGGGTGATCCGGGTTAGTAATGTCGTGTGGGTAAAGTGTACCCCCTCTGCAGAGGTTAACATACTGTTCGAACAGCCGTGCCCACGGTCATGGGCGGATGTAAGGTGATTCCTAGCGTAGTTTTGTTTGACTACTGCTTGTGAAAATTGATGTTGTGGAATGGGATTCGATGTTTGGAAAACTTGTGGCTGACAGGATCAGCCAGGCCCGGGTGGCCGTTTGGAAACTGTTGGCCGGGTGCCAATCTTGAACTTTTCAAAGACTGATACTTTGCACATACTCCGACTGGACGAGACGCACTGTCTCATCCGTGTCGTTTGAGAAGCACTCACTTAGCTGTTTCAAAAAGGGGTTTAACTAAAATCAATTGGAAAAACAACAGCCTTACCTTTGAAGCCTGCATTAAACACTTAATTCCCATGGCTTGCTGAGTACTCCTGTACTCACCCTTGCTCTATATAAATAACTCCCCCAGTTGCTGAAGAAGATGGCGTGGATCCCGCTGACGAGGAGTTCTTCCAGGAGCAAGTCGGCTACGATGAGTTTTAGGGTTTCGGCCTAGTTCCCAAGTCACGTCTGTGGTGTTTGGTCCAAGTCTTGGCTTCCGCTTTCCCTTTTGTAATGCAGTTGTGAGCTCGGGGTTTGTCCGCAGCCCAACATGACTGTAATCCTACTCTATAATAAGAGATTTCTGTTGCCGTGATATTCTATCTTCCTGTGATACCAGCACTGTTTCCGGGGACTGGTATCGGTTGACAGGTTAATTTGGAGCGTTCGTTCTAGTCCTCGTCTGGGACCGGATCAGGGCGTGACACCCACTGGGCGTGCTGAAAGCGTGTTGATGCAAAAAAAACACACACTGGCCTGAGAGGTTTGCTTTACTCTAGTGCAGGTCCAAAATTAGGGTTTCAGATTCAAGGGCGTGCCAGTTGATTTGATCCTGCAATCAACAAGAAAACATGCAAAGAATATCAGTAAACGATAAACAATCGGCCATAGGGCCGATTTCATATCGTATGTGACCTAGCCGATGCAATAAAGCATGAATCGGCTGTAAGGTATAATCAATGATAAAACTAACCCTAAAACTAGTATATCGGCTGTAAAGATCAATGTTACATAATCAACAAATCGGTATTACTTTAGAAATAAGCAATTGGGATAGATCGGATTGAACCGAGACAGTATAAATTGCCCAAGTCTAAAGATAACATGAAATAATGATTATGCAGATTGATGTCATAGCCGATATCTAGGTCTAAGTATGTATCGGCTATAGCTCCGATACAACCTTATACTAGGATATTCTCTAGTAATAAATATATTAAACTATAATCAATTGGATCGATATCAAGCTTAATATATTTATATTAGATTAGATCCTGATATAAGGGGCAGATACAGAATATTAAACAAAGCATAGAACAATGTAAAACATCTATATCAGGTAAGATCGGCTGAAACCCCGATACTATCCTTATTAACAACCATAAAACAGGTTAGATATCATGATTCTAAATTCGACTTAATAGGTTGGACTGAACCAATGCAGCATTAAGTATAAATAGAAGCATGAGATCTAAAGAATCAAGCCGATGGTTGCCTTTTCGGGATGGTGGATACGTTATATAACCTAGATTAACAAAGTAATCTAGCCGATATCGATGAAACCCTAGAAAGGATTTAGCCGATATAAGTAGATTGCATTCTCGATCTAAGTTATATAACATATATGATAACTCGGAGAATCACAACAAAGAACTAGAGTGTCATAAAGATGTAAGCACTAGCCTTAATGATGTAACTCGCCATGACAATATATACCTTTTTATCGAAGATCAAACTGATGCAGCACGACTCGAAAGCACAAACTTGTCGAGAATAGAAAACAAAGTTGGCGATGCGCCGAGATTGATTGAACGTGTGTTATTATTATTTACAAGACCTCAGGATTATATTTATACCCGAAAATACAAACATTGTCCATTATGGACACGACTCATACTAATACAAATCGAACTAACAAACAAGTCCCTTAGGCGGACTCTTACCGAGAATATCTATAAGGAAATTACATAACATATCCTAATTAATAGATACAATTGCCTCTTCAGGACTTTATCCGTGCATGGCAATCCATATGAATCACCTTAACATAACCCGATGACGTGTACCGAGTTATATCACCGACATCGGCTCCATCGGCTAACCTTGTCCAATTCTGACTCTGCCGATCAGTCCACAGCCGATTCGGACTCCAGCCGATGCGCACTCTGTTTCCGATGTCATTGCACATTTTCAATTCCACTTCAGAATAGGTTGTATTTCCGATCTTTGCAGATAGATTTGCTTACCAAATTTCATCGTCAACAATGTTATGGTTGCTATTGTTTGCCAAATTATAAATTGTCACAACAATGAAATAAATTGAGGATAAACATCTAGGTAATAAATGTAGTTTACAAGAATATATTATTTATTAATCCTATAAATATTTGTGCATACGATAAACAAGCTAAATATAGAACAGGTTAATTATTGAGTTCATATAATATAAATTACAGATCCAGTACTAGATTATTGAGCCATGATGATAGCTCGATCTCGTGGGAATGCTAGGGTTAAACACTAAGTACCTAGACGTAAACACACCACATGCAATAACGGTCACCTGGACTGTATCACATAAAATGATAATCCCTCAAGAATGTCCCATGAAATATAAATACACATGAAATGTAATCGTTCAAATAAACTAAGCCCTATATATAAAATAGAATTACGGGAGTATTTAATTCGATATGTAGATCAATGCTGCACCAAATTCCAAATTGCATTCGGAGATTGTAATTAAATATATCGAAACCCTCCATATAAAATAAACTAACCCATAAATAAATTGAAACGAATGTGCTATTATATTAGCAAATGCCACCCTAGAATAATTTAATTAGTTTTAGAAGTATCGAAAGCCTCCAAATTATCTAGACTAATTTTGGGGCTAAAATCATTTAATTAATACAATAAAAATACATTTGCACCATCACAACTTTTAGGGTAAAATCCAAATTAATATAACACGAATTCATTTGTGGGTGAATGTAAATAAATTCCAAAACGTAGGAGGTTTTAAATGACAAAACATGAAATAATCTATAATAAATATTAAATAATGGACAATATTAAATTTTGGTCAAAATCACATTGGAATACTTAAAATTGTCAACAAATGCCTAGGAGGAAATACAAATTTTAATTACATTTTTCCTCAATTTTTAGATCAACCGAAACCCTAAAAATCAAATAAAACCTAAAACGCACTATTCATTGCCCCCTAGGTGTTCGATCCGAGCCCCAGCCATCACATCGCCGTTGCCAACACCGCCTGCGCGCCGCGCGCCGCGTGTCGCCTCGTCGTCGCCCTCGCACCGCGCCGCGCCGCTTGCCTCGAGCCGTGCGCTCGCCATCACGTCGCCGCGCGTTGTCGCCACGCCGCGTCGCGTCGCCCTATTGCCGTCGCCCGTCGCCCTCGCGCCGTGCCGCGCCGCTCGCCTCGAGCCCCACACGCCGCAGCATCCCATCCGTGCGCCCCGCACCTTCCCCTGCCCCACCGCGCGCCGCGCCCGCGCTCTGCCGCGCTGCCACCCGCTGTCTGCGCCTCACAACGGAGCACCCTCCCACAGCCCTATAAATCCCCCATCCACGCCACCCTCAGCCACCGCCGTGCGCCCGCTCGCCGCCGTGCGCCCGCCGCCGCGCCGTTCGCCGCTGCGCCCTCTCGCCACCGTGCTGCCCCCGCGCCGCCGCACCGGTAGCCGGCCGCACCCACCCGCCGCCGCTCGGTTAGGGGAGAGCCGAGAGAAGCAAGCAGAAGAGAGAGAAGGAAGAAGCAGGAAAAAGGAAGAAGAAGGAAAAAAAGAAGAAAGAAAAAGAAAAAGGAAGAGAGAGGGGGAGAGGGATCTAACGTGTGGGCCCCACATCTGGTTAGTGCACAGTGACATTTCGTAATTTTTGGATTTAATTCAAATTTAAATCTTTTAACAAGCGTAACTTATTCATTTTAGCTCCGATTTGAGTGAAACTTGAACCTAAATTTATCTAAATTCATGCTCTTTCCAATGATATATAATTCACTATTTAATAAAATATATTTATTTTATAAAATAATTAATATCAAGATAAGGAACAAATCGTTAACCTAAATAGTGTGCTAATAAATAAAATTTATATTGTACGGTAAAATAATTATCTTTAACCTATTTTTATCACTGTGGCAATCACATAAATTAAATTATATCTAGTGTTTCGAATTAGTTGGAGTATAGGAAAATACTAGGCCGTTTATTAATCTATGTCCAAATATAATTAAACCCATGGCTTATAAATAATTTAAATGAAGTTTAGCCTTGTATGTTTCTAACTAAAGTATGAGCATGCCTAGATAAGCCCATAGCTTATGTATGTGGAATAATAACAGAGCCAGTATGATTAAGTCGCCTAAATAAATTTTCTTAATACAAAATCATATGGAATAGTATATATTAAGGTTGGTAAAGAATCCTTAGTTGACTATTAGTTACCAAGATGTTGAACTCATAATATCACTTGTTCAGGATAACTTGTATTAAACCGTGCATGACCAATGAATAATCAAGTCATAATGTATTTATGGGCACACTCTCATTGTACACCCGAATTATAGTAGAATGACAAATTGTGGTGTACCTCTAAAACTAAAGATTATATGATATGTGTGAATATTGGATAAATACTAAATTAAGAATCATATCAAGTAACCATTTAACCCGTAGGTGATGATATGTTTGATAGGATAGGTGTAGAACTAATACGACCTACAGAGCATGGATTTTTATCGACATTTGATTATACTCAGTTAATTAAAATGCACACGTCATACATTCATTCAAAGAACCCTAACTCTATTGATAGAGTAATAATATGGATAGTGCACTATGACGATTTGGTTGATCCTAGGCCTATTCATCAACAAAACCAAATTTAAGCCGGTAGGACCTGACCATTTTTTTTGATAGCAGATAATTTAGCCATCCTAATTGCACATGCGGTAAATCCGTGTTTACACATACGGTAACACGGTCACTTATTGTTGCACCTATCGAACTATAAGTCATACGATAAAATATCTAAGATAAAGGAGATACTAGTTATAAATCTTGACCTCATATAATAGTAGCCCAACTGCGAATTAGGATTATCCATTATAGAATTATGTAATAAGATAATCCGCACATCTAATATTAACAACCTCACAGATCTAGCATATAGAGCTTGGATAATTATTAACCTTTTATAATGATGGGTGAAATATGTCCATAATTTAATAATAACTCCACTAATAAAATAATAATATAGATGATTCACTGTTAATATCTGGTTAATCCTAAGTCTATCCAACCACAGAACCGTACCACAAATTTTAATTAGATAGAATAAAACCTCCTTTAGTGTATGATCGTTGTATTTAGATAGAAGCACGAGTAGCATGAGCAGCCCTAGGTATGACTCCGACATTTATAATTGTTTGCACATGTTTGATTGTTGGTTGAATATTGGTTTCTCTCGCGTATTATAGTATTGGTGTATCGATTAGTCGTGAGGCAACGTGTGCAGCTTCCAGGAGGAGAAGGTTGATCAAGATTATAGAGTAAGGACTATCCTGAGCAAGGCAAGTCATCACTATTCCTTGAACATGTTGATCCCAATTGCGAAATTATTTTGTTTACAAATAAAGATGCATGCAATGATGAACATCCTATTTGTTGTTATGCCATGCCTTGAATATTGTTTACCCCATATCACCTTGTAACCATGTTACGTATGAGTCCCTAGTCAATTATGACAAATGCTTAGTAACACCATTCTAGAATTATGCATACTCATATTTATCAAAATGCTATATGCTTGGGCAATTACCTTGGGAAGGTAATTGAGATGCGGCATGTGGAGACATGAGCGCCACATTGCCATGATATGATGACATGATTTGTGAAAGGAGAAATAAGACTAAACAAGTGTTTTCAACTGGGGCGGATGGTGGATTTGGGTGGTATCTGGAAAAGGCTAGCACCGTCCCCGGTCAGTTAAGGACCGAGCCATGAAGCTAAGCATGGAACGACCCCCGTACAACCGTACTTCTCGAAAGGGCACAGACCTAGCGGAGTAAATAGCCGAGCGGAGGCAGTATCCCTGCATAGTGGTTTTCTTGATGTGTATGAGGGGCGGGGCCTACGGTGGAGTAGCCACCGGTAGGACCGCCACGTGTAAACCTAAATTTTATTATAACTTAATGCATGTGTGAGTTTTCCCTTCCCGGGAGCGCCAGAACTCCTCTCACTGCTAGAAACCGTGTACGCCTAGAGTGCATGAGGATGTAAGTTCATGGAGCGGGTACTGCCAATGTGAGGTTATTGAAAGGCTTTGCCGTGATGCGTCTCATTCGTTGGGACTTCAGCTCATGTGTTGGGCAAGTCACGGAGTACGGGTAAAGTGTACATCCACTGCAGTGTGAGTAACCAAATCTATTCGAATAGCCGTGCTCGCGGTTATTGAGCACTGGGACATGTATTACACTTGGCTAGACTCTAAATTCTGAAACTGATTGGGATGGGTATGCATAATGACTTTTATGTGCTGGTGGTTCAACTTCTCGAGAAGCGAGAAGGGGTAGCCCCCAGAAAACCATGACGACACAATGGCGGGAAGCTATCCTTGGAATGACAATGGATGGTGGACAGAACCGTCGTTAATTAATGAACTATGGTATTAAAATTTGATCAGTCTATGCTAGGTCTTAGGTTTGTGAAAGGATTTACAAAATTTGCTTTACGCAAAAGAACCGGAAGCCATTCCTTGAAATACCTTCTATCATATGCATTCTTGTGTGGTGGCTTGTTGAGTACTTTTGTACTCATTGTTGCTCTATATATATCTTTTAGCAGAGTACCTGAAGAGAAGCCCTTGTTAGTACGCTTGCATACTTAATAGGATGATCGGAGTGCGGTCCCGTTCTAGGTCTCGTTTCCCCAGTCGACTGCCTGCGGCATGTCAACCGGGCCCTTGCAATATTTTGTCTTCCGCTGTTGTTCTCTGATAGTTGTTGGACTGCCTGGCCCTAATGTAAGTACTTAACCCTTTTAGCCTGAATTCATCCGTGATATGTTGTGATCCGGCTATGTATGTGTGTACCAACTACTGATCCAGGGATTGGTACGGATAAACACATAAGATCTTCGATTTGCAAAATTGGGGGTCGACAGGAACGCCGGAGCAACGTTCGCCAGGCTAGTGTACAAGGTGCTTCGCAAGCAGCTGGGGCAAAACGTGGAAGCCTATGTCGACAACATCATCGTAAAGAGCCGCAAGGCTTTCGACCATGCGTCTGATTTGCAAGAGATCTTCGACAACCTGCGCGCTGCGGGTATGAAACTAAACCCGAAGAAGTGTGTTTTTGGAGTTCGCGCGGGCAAGTTGTTGGGTTTTCTTGTTTCTGAAAGGGGTATTGAGGCGAACCCCGAGAAAATTGACGCCATTCAGCAAATGAGGCCACCGTTGAGCGTATGCGAAGTACAAAAGCTCGTAGGCCGAATTGTGGCACTCAGTCGTTTTCTCTCAAAAGCGGCTGAAAGGGGCCTGCCGCTCTTCGAGACCCTTCGGGGCGCAGGAAAATTTAGCTGGACCCCCGAATGCCAAGCCGCATTCGACGAGCTAAAGCAGTATTTGCAAAGCCCACCAGCCCTGGTTAGCCCAACCCCAGAAAGCAAAATGCTACTATATCTAGCGGCTTCGCCAGTGGCGGTCAGCGCAGTCCTTGTCCAAGAGACAGAGTCTGGATAGAAACCAGTATACTTCGTCTCCGAAGCCTTACAAGGGGCGAAGACAAGATATATTGAGATGGAAAAGCTCGCTTACGCCCTAGTGATGGCTTCGCGCAAGCTCAGGCACTACTTCCAAGCCCACAAAATCACTGTGCCATCGCAGTACCCTCTGGGCGAAGTACTCCGGGGTAAGGAAGTCTCTAGTAGACTCAGCAAGTGGGCAGCAGAGTTGTCCCCCTTCGACCTAAATTTCGTTGCGCGTACCGCTATCAAATCCCAAGTCCTAGCCGATTTCGTGGCTGAATGGACGCCGGCGTCCGCCCCCGAACCTCAGCCTGTTGAACAGCCTAGGATAATACACTCCGACGGCTCGTGGTCGCACAGGGGGTGGGCGCCGCAGCCGTGCTCACTTCGCCAGGGGGCGTGCTGATCCGGTATGCCGCGAGGCTGCAGTTCGACACAACCAATAACACGGCGGAGTACGAGGCAGTGCTACTGGGGTTAAGAAAGGCGAAGTCGTTGGGAGTTCGGCGCCTTCTCATCCGAACAGACTCCAAGTTGGTGGCTTTTCATGTTGATAAGTCTTTTGAAGCAAAAGACGAAGGGATGAAAAAGTACTTGGAGGCTGTTCGATCTATGGAAAAGTGCGTCGCCGGGGTAACGGTTGAACACCTCCCCATAGGCCAGAATGATGATGCAGACGCCCTGGCGAAATCTGCCGCCTGCGGAGGGCCACATTCAGCAGGCATCTTTTTCGAGATCCTGTACGTACCAAGCGTGCCCGCAGAAACTATGGATGTCATGGCCATCGACCAGACAGATCCAGGCGAAAACCCAAAGGACTGGCGAACCCAGTTCGTGAAGTACCTCAAGGATGGCTGGCTTCCAGAGGACGAAGCGGAGGCGAAACGCTTGCAAATTAGAGCCAGACAGTACAAGCTGGTCTCAGGACAGCTATATCGCTCTGGAGTACTCCAACCTTTGCTTCGCTGCATCTCCTTCGCTGAAGGCGAGGAAATGGTGAAAGAAATACATGAGGGGCTCTGCGGTGCACACCAAGCTGCGAGGACAGTCGCCTCCAGGGTATTTCTCCAGGGAGTATATTGGCCTACCGTACTGAAAGCTTGCGTTGAGCAGATCAAAAAATGCGAAAGCTGCCAGCGACATGGCCGAAGCTAGACCGCACCGCAATATGAGCTGCAGCCTATCGCACCAGTCTGGCCCTTCGCCATGTGGGGGCTAGACATCATCGGCCCATTCCCGGTGGCGCGAAACGGATACAAGTTTGCAATCGTAGCCATTGAATACTTCTCGCGTTGGATCGAGGCCGAACCACTCCGCGCGATCACTTCGGCGGCAATACAGAAGTTTGTCTGGAAAAACATTGTTTGCCGTTTCGGAGTGCTGAAAGAGTTCATCATGGACAATGGCAAGCAGTTCGACTCTGACAAATTCAGAGAAATGTGCGAGGGACTAAACCTGGAAATCAGGTTCGCGTCGGTCGCACACCCACGGTCAAATGGGGCGGCCGAACGTGCAAATGGAAAGATTTTGGAGGTGCTCAAGAAAAGGCTTGAGGGGGCAGCGAAAGGCCAATGGCCAGATGAAATGCTGTCTGTTCTTTGGGCCCTCCGAACAACTCCAACAAGGCCAACCAACTTCAGCCCGTTCATGCTCCTCTACGGAGATGAAGCGATGACCCCAACAGAGCTAGGGGCTAACTCACCAAGAGTGATGTTCTCAGGGGGCGAAGATGGGCGCGAAGTGTCGCTCGAACTCCTTGAGGAGGTACGAGTCGAAGCACTAGAACACATGCGCAAGTACGCCATAAGCACTTCGGCAACCTACAACAAAAAGGTTCGCCCAATAGATCTCTTACCCGGCCATCTCGCCCTGAGGAAAAAGGCCAACCCGGTAGCGGTCGGGAAGCTTGAGTCACAATGGGAAGGGCCATATCTCATCAAGCACAGATCAGGAACAGGCTCTTTTCGCCTAGCAACACTAGAGGGTGAAGAGTTCGATCACTCGTGGAACACCGCTTCCCTCAAGCGTTTCTATGTCTAGAGAGGGTGGCACCCTATTCGCCAAAATGTAAAAATGTACATATTATTATGTAGCTTTTTCGGCATCTGCCATTTTGTAAGCCTTTCGGCACAAAAATACAAAAAAAAGGAGAAAATGAAAAAGAAAAAAAAAACTGGACGTAGGGCTATTATCCACCCTGGAGGCCCGAACCAGTATAAAATCTCTGCGTCTTTCGCCTTCTTACTTGTGTGCATGATAATTCGTGGAAAAACCCCAAGGCAAACGCTTGATCAGCGAAAATGCCAGGGGGGCGAAACGAATCGGCCGAAGCATCGCTCGCCGAACGTTGAAACCGCGACAGCTTGTTTCGGAAGATAAAAAAAACGAACACCGTTATAGTCGATTCTACACAAAATTGCGCCGCTGTTAACGTGGTGCCAAAAATCGACAACGGAAGTCGAAAGCTGGAAAGTCAGCAGACCTATTTCGCCAATGTACGCAAAGGGGCCGATATTTTCCGACCCAACGAAAGCACAAGATGTGATAATGCAGAAAATGACGAAAAGGAAACAAAAGCACACCTTTATTAACACTAAGAAAAAATCGGCGAAGCGTATATCATACAACATGATACAGGCGAAAGGAGTTGCCTCTTCGCTTACAAGTAAATTACATCTTCGCCCCCAAAACAACTACCAAAGGAATGATCTGGCGAACATGGTTCGTCGTCACTACTAATGTTGTGCACTACCCTAAGGGGAGAAGGGGGCGAAACAACAGAAAGACTATACCGGCGTTGGGCGATCGCCTCCTGCGGATCGGTCCGTCGATGATTTCGCCAGAAGTGAGCCATGCCCTCCAAGCGCGCCACGAGGACACGATCGTAGTCCTCCAGTGTTCGCCCGGGATGGGTTCGCATCCGGTTCGCAACATTCACAACTTTGTAGTTGTGGCCGTTAATCATCATTTCGCGGTAAATAGGTCGAAGCACGTAACGAGCCTTCGGCAAATTCTTCACCACAACAAACTTCTCGTTCTTACTTCGCCAATCCCCAAAAGGAAAACATGAAACACGAATGGCGAAAATAGTCATATATTTCAAGCATTACGACGCTACAATAAGGTGGGCCATAGGCCATATTTACATCGTTCGCCCTACACGGCAAACATCAAAAGTAAAAAACGAAAATTTACAAAACGCGGGCGGAGGGCCTCACACCTCTGGGTGGTCTTCGGCTCCACCTCCACCCCTTTCCGCCGCCTCTTCGCCTTGGTCTGCCGCTTCTGTCTTCGCTAGCTGCTCGAGCAGGCGGGCCTTGGCAGTAGAACGGCCGTCCTTCTGCCAGAACTGCTTGCGCCAGGTGCGAAGGGCGGGCGAAATGTCCTGGGCGCTCACCTCCTAGTCCCCTTTCGCAAAGTCGGGAAACTGGGCAACGTGCTCGCACCCGGATTGTTGCAGCAGGCCCAGGGCGAAAGCCGCCGACACGTGCGCACAGCAATCGCCGTACGCCGTCGCACAATCCGAGACTGCGCAGTCGGCCTCCTGGGTCCACTCGCAGAACTCGAGTGCAGAGGCATTTTCGCCCGGAACACCTCGCGCCTTGTAAGGACCCCCGTTTTGCAACAGGAATCACTCGTGTAATCTGTGCCATTTCCCTGGATCAAGTAGTTTGGCACACACGATACATAGTTGAATTACCAAAAGCGCATACATATGCGTCGTGTACGAATTATTACATCATAGGCCCGAAGGCGTAGTTTTAGAACAAAGGACCAAATGGTCCGGAATACAGTCCAAAAGCAGAATATAGATAAGTAGCGGAGTGAAGGCAGCGGCATCGCCATTGCCACAGGCAACGACCGTATCTAGACCTAGTGGGCACCCTCTTCTTCCGCATCTTCTTCGTAGTAGGCGTATGGATCCTCCGCAGTGTCATCTTCGGCTTCTGATGAAGTTTTATAAATGCAAGGGTGAGTACCAACCGTACTCAGCAAGTCACTACGGTAACGATGCATATGAAGGATTTATACAAGGCAAGGCAAGGGCTCAGTTGCATAAAGCTAGTTTTGCAGTCATTTTCACAAACCTAAGACCTAGCATAACTGATCAATTTTTAATACAAGAGTTCAAATTAAACAACGACGGTTCTGTATACCATCCATTATGATCCTAAGGATGGCTTCCCGCCGTTGGTCGTCATGGTTTTCTGTGGACGTCCACCTTCCTGCTCTCAGGAAGTGGCTCCAACAGCATAAAACTCATCATGCAATATCCCATCCCACACAGGTTAAGAATTTAGAGTCTAGCCAAGTGTAATGCACGTCCTGGTGCTCAATATCCGCGAGCATGGCTATTCGAATAGATTGTTTTACTCACACTGCAGTGGATGTACACTTTACCCGCACCCCGTGACTTGCCCAACAAATGAGCCGGAGTCCCAACGAATGAGACGCGTCACGGCAAAGCCTTTCGATAACCTTGCATTGGCAGTACCCGCTCCATGAACTATCATCCTCATGCACTCTAGGCGTATCTGTTTCTAGTAGTGAGAGGAGTTCTGGCGCTCCCGGGAAGGGAAGTCTCACACGCACGTAAAGTTTATAGTTTAAGTTTAGATTCTCACTCTCACACACGTGGCAGTCCTACCAATGGCGACACCGACGTAGGGCACGCATCGCGGCCCTACCTCAACGGCTGCCCCACCGTAGCGCACCTGCCTCTCACACGGGGGTGAACCATCTATGCAAGGATACTGCCGCTGCTCGGCTATCTAGTCCGCTAGGTCTATACCCATCCGAGAAGTGCGGTTGTACGAGGGTCGTTTCATGTTTAACTTCATGGCTCGGTCCTTAACTGACCGGGGGCGGTACTACCAGTTCATATCAGTTATTTTCATTTTGCAATTTGGCTCTTTAAAAAAACTTATTTTACAAATAGACCCCTACAAAATTTATCCCATAAATGATACTTTTTGGGGCGCCGGAGTCATTGGCACCGTGGTCCAATGGAACGGTGCCAGAGATGCTGGTGCTATCCCCTTGCCACCGTGGCATAACACGGCGGCTCAGCGCTGACGTGGCAGGAGGACGACGCCAATGATGTTGGCGTTGCGCCCCTCTCCACCCACGACTATTTTTCTTCTTTCTCTAGTGTAGAGGAGAGAGGTTCAATTTTTTTTATATTTTTTTCACACTTAGGAGCACACATGAACCAACCACAGAAAAATTGAGCTCAAACAAATGAAATATGTGACCTGTAGAATTTTTCAAAAGCTCTATCGAAAAGGGTCCCGAAGCTTCTTGCCTCGAAAACACAATCCTGCAAGCGGAATTTCGCGATTCTGATTTTGCCAACCCAGAGAAATGGGAAGAATCGGATATAACTTTTTCTGGAGATATCCGTGGATATATAATTTACTTGATTCCGAGTCCGCATGAGAAAGTTATGCTTGTCTTAAAGAATGACACTCGAATGTAAAAAAACGCTGTAATAAAAACTCAACAAACCCTAACCAAACAGTAACAGTAAAAGAACTCAAGGGTTTATAGGATTATGGAGAACTAATATACTATTTTTTGGTTTTTTCTAGACTATATGAAAAACACAAACAACGAAGAACAAGAAGTTTCTCATCGATAAATCTTGAGTGAATTTGAGGAGAGAGGAGAGAAAGAGCAAGAACGATGCTCGGGCTCGAGCAGTAGGCCTGCCACTGGGGAGGGTATTGGATAACCTATATTCATACCCAATTTTACCCATCCCTATTTATAAAAATATTACTCATACCTGAATTAAGTGGGTATTATCCAATGGGTATGCGTTACCCAATGGACAAGAGAAAAGTCATGTGTGAGTCCCACATGTAGAAATGGACTAAAATTTGTACAAAGTTGCTCTTTTATATAATAAATCATCTCTCTAAATTTCAGTAAAATTTGATAAATTTTTGTAATGTAAACACGAGTTTGTAATGGGTGTGGACAAAGTGGGTAAAATGGGTAATACCCTCCCCTTATCCAAAATTTAAATGGGTAAATATTTTTACCCATACCCTACCCAAATAATGTGGGTATAGATATGGGGTTGGGTAATGGATACCTAGTGGCAGGCCTATCGAGCAGGGAGTGCGTCCAGCCACCAAGGGGATCACGCCAACAATGCTGGCGTCGTGGGTGGGGGGCGGCACCAGCATCATTAGCATCGTCCTCCTACCACGTCAGCGCTGAGCCGCCGCGTTGTGCTACGGTGGCAGGGGGACGACACCAGCATCTCTGGTGCCATCCCGTTGGACCATGGCGCCAGCTACTCTGGCGTTAAAAAAGGATCATTTCTGGGATAAGTTTTTTAGGGTTTTATTTGTAAAACAAGTTTTTCAAAGCAACCAAATTGCAAAAAATTGCTCTTCATATCACAGCAACGCCAGAGGAACCAAATAATCACAATGGAATCATCATTGGCCTGACCACGTGGACGAAGACGAGAGTACAAATGGAGTCATTCAAACATGATTCCACCCGAATCAACTAACAAATTACAACCATAATATCTCGTCAAATCTGGACACATATTAGACAACACAAGTGCAAAATTCAGAACCCCCTCCCGTACAGCCGGACATCGATCCCAAATGCCAGTCAGATATCCGGAGCTTCCTGTGGGAAGAAGAGCACTCTTAATGTCCATTGTAAGTCCAGGTGATGATAGATCGATGGGCTGCAGCCCGATCCTAAAGTTCCCAACGATCGATCTGTGTGCTTCTCCCTCCATCTACTCCAGCAGCAGAACTAGCCCTCCGTTGTTCCTGCTTTTAATCTCGAACACGTGCACGTGCATTGCAACGGGATATTCAAATTATATGAATAATACTCTTATATCATGCCACAGAGCACAAAGGTATGAAATGACAAAGATAACCATTTCAGGACTGTTATGTTATCTGCATTAACTGATAGGATCAATCTGCTTCGAATTTCAAGTAAAACAAATAATTATCCTAGAATAGAATATGATGCTATATATATATCAATGTTATCACATCTCAACTTGAAGTCTTGAACTGAGCAATCAAGAATTGCAAGCATAATCATGTATCTAAAATCTTCCTCTACTCCATGGCCGTGCATAGGGTGAGTCAATCTTTTCTAGGACTAAGTACACAGCGTTATATGTCATCAAAACACATCCTACTAATAAATCTGAGAGTAAATATTGGGAGGTCTTGCTTGGACTAAGATAGTGGATGCAATGGAGATATGCAAGCTCACAAAGAACTCTATGTAACACATGAGCATCTGGGTCCCCCACTCGAGGCATATCCTTATAATAATAGTATGCACCTGAAAGCACACATGTTTTAGGGAGATAACACAACACTCAAAGTTAATTTCGTAAGGGAAATATCAACACTGAAAGATGTAATTCATAATGCATCAAGCACAAGCCATGATGAAGCAGTCAAGCCATTCAAATGGTTTGCAAGTTAATTTGCAGCGGTAATTAGGATACATAAATATTAAGAAATTAAACATTTTCCAAAAAAGAAAAGAGGACATGTAGGCTTGTTGGGGCAAGCCAACTATTACAGAATTAACCGAAGGTTGTATAATTCCCTTAGTCATGTTTAAGTAGTCTGCCCCTAGAGGGGCTGTAAATTTTCTCTTCTTTATTCAATAGAATAGGCATATACTTGTGCCAATTCGATTAAAAAACGAGAGGTACCTAACAAACAATCGATCAGCTTTAATATCCCTAAATTACTTATCCACCCATTTTTTAAGGATAGTGGAAGCTTTATTTAGACTCAGTTAATTACATAAAGATGATACAATCAAACTGAGTTACCCTCGGCTTCTGTATAAAATGCATACAGCCAAAAAAAGAAAGACACAACCAAAACATCTCCCAAGCACAAAAGTTTGACAAAAACATATATCTTAGTGGCTATCAATCCGTAGACTAGACCGCCACCCATGCTCCTAGGTAAAAACTCCCGCGCCACCTGGTCCAAGTGTCGTGATACCACCGCAATAGTATCCGTAGTTCCGATTTGTGGAGGATAGTCCAGGTACGTAGCCACCCATTTGATGCAACTGTGACATCGCATCTATCACTTAGGAAATTATGCAATATATCGTGATGTTCCTAATAAAAATCTTGTATTGACCGTATGCTATACCAAACCGTCATAGGTAAAATTTTGTTGAGGATAAATTGTAACATGCAGTCTACCAAGAACACACAAGTTGTTGGTTGATTTTATCGGCTAATGCTGGTTCGTTAGGGAAGGGATAAAATCCCACCGGTTTTTTTCGTAACAAGAAACAAACTAAAAGATAAATATGTTTTGTGTGATCGGTGTAAAACAGATTCGAATTTAATTTGAGAAAATCCACCGAGTCCCACCAGTGTCGCTATATATAAGAAATAGGAGGAGAGGCAGAGGTTACGCTCTCTAACCTTAAATCCTAAATCAATTGCCTGATCGGTTAGACACTATAAGGGGGTTCGTGAGGTATCTACACGTTTTGCTTTTCAACAGGAGTGCCGAACCAGAAGAAGGAAGGAGAACCGAAGGAGAAAAGCAAAGAGATCACAACAAATCCAAATAATGGTTTCAATGGCTTCACATGAAGGTCAGTGAATCAATTAAATTCTGCGCGCATAAGTAAGAGGTGATCATGTTTAAGCCAAGACTTAAATTAATTAAGTGGATTAAACTCCAACACAAGTGACTTATTACTATGAAATACAGGAATGACAGAAATTACATACTAAAATAAGACTTTGCCACCTATAGGCGAAGGGCAGATGCCACAGCATAGCAGCATATCCACTACAGATCTTTGCTAATTATCTGAATTTAACAGATAGTTGTTTATCTACTACATATCGTTGCTAGAAAATTGCACTCGATGAAAATCGAAAATCAGATTAATGTAGTGAATAAGGCCATTATATTGCAGGAAGAAAACTTTGAGGAAGGGTGGGAGAGCAGGAGGGAGGGAGGATCATTCATACCTTGCCGTGGAGTGATGCCCCGTACGTAGGGAGAGGAGGGACCAGCGCGGCGACGACGTAGGGAGAGGAGAGGATGGGAATTCACAGATTCAATCTAATGAATCAGTTTTGGCTAGCTACCAACTGTATTATATATAGTTCCAAGGAGAAGAAAAGACGCACGAGTTAGAGGGGCGGGTCTTCTCTTCACGATCGATCGACCACGTGGCCGGCTTGGATATGCTTTCCTTTTCCCGATTGATTTTGATTCGGTTTCTATCTCATGAGCTGTACGTATTGACTTGTCTTTTGGCCCATGTGTCGGCTAGCCTTTTGGCCCATTTGCTAAATGGTACCTTTGCTTTTGGCCCAGGAGCATAATTCAACCTATTTATGTGCATTTAGATCACTCAATTATACATAAAAAAAATATATGTATGCATACTACATCTTAACTTCATACTGTTGAAATATCTGGTACATCAATTTTATATATCTATACCTAATAAGAAATACGTAAGGCTTTCGTTAGAATTTTTCGTCCGTCGTCCCATTCACACACGTGCTTGCGCTGTCCGATTCCGTCACCCGACATCGAGCCAACGTAAACCACGCAAGGCCCTTATCTACAAGTGATCAAACCCACAAGCCAAATATAAAACCCCACTTTCAAAAGTTCTCAAATTAGAACCCTAAATTTCTAAATTCAGATGATGAAAAGCACCAAATCACGCTTAAAAACCCTTTTTTTCATCCATTGTCGTTGTTTGCATACCGCGTCCACTCCAACGTGATACTGAAACAGACAAACAAAATCAAGAAGAAAGGAATTTGGATGCGGATTCGATTCGAACTCAAAATCAGATGAAATTAACCCCCATAAACATAACAAGGATTTCACAGGACTGCTACATCAAGTAATCGAACAAGACAGAGCAATTGGTCATATCTGACCTAATTTCACGGAAGTGGCTTTCCTCGCCGATGCTGTGGACGAGGATCTACTATTGGAGCCCTGCCGAAACGCACCCGTGCCATGGGATAGTTGACGAAAAATCCGCGTTCGGCCAGTGGTGCCAGATCTGTGTTGGCGCGAACTAAGTCGACGAACACAACGTCCTAGAAGTTCTACTTAGCTCTAGTGCAGGTCCAAAATATTGATGAGATGCGGGTGTACCAGAATTTGATCTGCAACTGACAAGATAAATAAGTGTGTTAATCACCAAAGAGCCGATCGGGTTATGAGCTGTCGACCCCTATTTTTGTAACAGTACTCTATCGTGTAAACCATACCATTTCCCTGGATCAAGTAGTCTGGTACACACGAATTCCACAGCGATAGTACCAAGCGCGCATACACATGCTTTTAGTGCGAATTATTACAACAATAGGCCCGAAGGCATAGTTTAGGATATAGGACCAAACTGTCCGAAATACATGCAAAAACAGAGTTTAGATAAGGTAGCGGAATTAAGGCAGCGGTACACCATTGCCACAGGCAACGACCGTAACTAAGACCTACTGAGCGCCATCATCGTCAACATCCTCCTGGTAGTAAGCATACGGGTCCTCTGAAACATCATCGTTGACTTCTGCTTGAGTTTGTAAATAGCAAAGGTGAGTACCAACCGTACTCAGCAAGCCACCACAATAACAATGCATATGATAGAGGGTATTCAAGGTGTGGCTTCAGGTTCTTTTGTGTAAAGCAAGTTTTGTAAACCTTTTCACAAGCCTAACACGTAGCATAGACTGATCAAATTTTAATATCATAGTTCATCAATGGTATGGCAATGTGGCGCTCATGTCTCCACATGCCGCATCTCAACTACCTTCCCAAAGGTAGTTGCCCGAGCATAAAGCATTTTGATAAATATGAATATGCATGACTCTAAAGTAGCATGGCTAAGCATTTGTCAAATATTGAATAAAGACACACGATATCATGGATTACAAGGATTGCATGGATAATCGATATCAAAGGCATGGCATATAGCAAGATAGGGTATTCACATATATTCATATAGCATGCAAACTTTATTTTAAATAAAAATAAGTTCGCAATAGGTTCAACATGCTCAAATAGTAGTGATGACTTGCCTTGCAATAGTCCTGTAGATCTTGATCCTCGTTCGACATCGCAACTCCGTCGGAATCTAAATTTAACGTGCGAAAGAGTTTGATTTGAATTCGATCATAATTCAAATAAAATCACAAAAATTTCACGCAATACAAAATAAATTTCATAAGTGATACCAATAGCTAGGTCTCGATTTTAGATTTCAAGTTTCGTTCAAATCCGAGTTAAAACGAATAAGTTATGCTAGTTTAAAAATTCAAATTTAAATTAGTTAAAAAATTGTGAAAATTTACTGTTCATAAAAAATATTATTATTATTATTTTCCAACCCTATGGACTGACTTGTGGAACTCACATGTCACCTCTCTCTCCTCTCTCTTTTTTTCTTTTTCTCTCTTTTCTTTTCTTTTCTTTTCCCTTTTTTTTCTCTCCTTCTCTATCTTCCTTCTCTCTCCTTCTTCCTCTTCTCTTCTTCCTTCTTCCTCTTCTCTTCTTCTTCCTCCGCCCGACTCCTCTCTCCTCCTCCTCTCCTCCCGACTCCTATCTCCTCCTTCCTCTTCTCTGTCTCACTTGGCCAAGCCGGTCCTAGCGGCGCGGTGGCGGGCACCGAAGGGGGGAAGGGGATCACCGGCGGCGGCGACGACCGGCGGCAGCGGTGCGTATGGCAAGGCGATGAGCGGCGCGGTGGCGGTCGGTGGAGAGGGGAGAGGGGGGTGGAGGGGAGTGGAGGAGCGGGAAGAAGGGGGGTTTTATAGGGGAAGGGTAGAGAGGTGTGGTGTTGACGATGAAATTTGGTAAGCCTGGAAGTCATCACCAGCCTAGAGTCAGTATCGGCTTCAGAGTTCTGGAATCGGCCGATGGAAGCTATCAATCGCCAACAGTCTGATTCTTACCAAATTAGGTTAAGGAAATTAATCTATTAAAGAAAGCTTATCCAAAAGAGACCGAGTTCGAGACCGAGTTCAAGGAGGATGCTAATGCAACAATCAAGAAAGTTTATCCAAGTAATTGTTCTCCTAGCAGTGCAAGTGTTGAACAGCCATTTTTTCTTTCCTGCAGACAGCAATGCCCCCTGTTCCATCCTCCTCACTGTATATTCCGCTAACAAAGACCTGAACATACCATAGTGGCATAGTGCTGTCGTTTATTTTAGTACTGTCTTATTTAACTTAGTCCTGAATAAATGGCAACATGCAAGTTCAGTACTCATACATTAGTTGGGTCAACTTGTCCTCAGATTGTAAAACAGGAAGATTGCTAAAATTGTGCAGTGCTTTAACATCACTTGCACCGGTATCAAGGGTGAGTTCAAGGGTATCAGTTCAAGTGCACTAATGAGTCTGTTCTTTACATCAGTCAACAAAAAAAATCAGAAAGAACAAGACTGTACCAGTTCATATCAGTGATTTTCTTTTTGCAATTTGGCTCTTTAAAAAAACTTATTTTACAAATAGACCCCTACAAAATTTATCCCATAAATGATACTTTTTGGGGCGCCGGAGTCATTGGCGCCGTGGTCCAACGGAACGGTGCCAGAGATGCTGGTGCCATCCCCTTGCCACCGTGGCATAACACGGCGGCTCAGCGCTGACGTGGCAGGAGGATGATGCCAATGATGTTGGCGTTGCGCCCCTCTCCACCCACGACTATTTTTCTTCTTTCTCTAGTGTAGAGGAGAGAGGTTCAATTTTTTTTATATTTTTTTCACACTTAGGAGCACACATGAACCAACCACAGAAAAATTGAGCTCAAACGAACGAAATATGTGACCTGTAGAATTTTTTAAAAGCTCTATCGAAAAGGGTCCCGAAGCTTCTTGCCTCGAAAACACAATCCTGCAAGCGGAATTTCGCGATTCTGATTTTGCCAAACCTGGAGAAATGGGAAGAATCGGATATAACTTTTTCTGGAGATATCCGTGGATATATAATTTACTTGATTCCGAGTCCGGATGCGAAAGTTATGCTTGTCTTAAAGAATGACACTCGAATGTAAAAAAACGCTGTAATAAAAACTCAACAAACCCTAACTAAACAGTACCAATAAAAAAACTCAAGGGTTTATAGGATTACGGAAAACTAATATACTATTTTTTGGTTTTTGTAGACTATATGAAAAACAAAAACAACGAAGAACAAGAAGTTTCTCTCGATAAATCTTGAGTGAATTTGAGGAGAGAAGAGAGAGAGAGCAAGAACGATGCTCGGGCTCGAGCAGTAAGCCTGCCACTGGGGAGGTGTTGACGTAAAAACACGACGGCCTGGGAGATCCGCTTAGCTCCAGTGCAGGTCCAAAATAATGATGAGATGCGGGCGTGCCAGTCAGTTTGATCCTGCAACTGACAAGATATATAAATTGAAGATCAAAAGATAGCCAATCGGCTGACAAACCGATGGAGTCATTCTAGCCGATGCCGATACCAGCCGATATCCAGTATAGATCTTGATACTTGAGTAAATAATGACATAAAAATAATCGGCTGATGAAAATAAAATAAAACAATGATATAACCAGTAGAGGCCAATCGGCTAGTAATGATAGATTGAATAAGCACTGATCCGAAGGTTGAAGCATTCATCGGCTGGAGGGCCGATATCAATAAATCCAAATGATTAGATAAATAGTGAAACCTTTGTTGTCATCGGCTAAAACCAACTTGTAAGTAATCCTTGTAAGCCGATGCAACATCCAGATAACTCATCGGCTAGCACTCCGATAAAACATTAGCATGAACCTATCGGCTTAACAAGATTTATATTATCAACAACAATCTAGTAGGTCGAACCGGACCGATGCAGCACGAGATTGTATATGATAATCTAATACTTGATGAACCGATAGATCTATCTAATGTGATGGATATAACAAATCTATTTAGAACAACATTGTGATTGTAGAGATATATTGGCTAAGACAGAAGATCAGACTTAACCGAGACAGTCCCAACTAAACCGATGCGCCTCTAAACACAATGCAATTAAGATAGAATTGAGATATCAGGTAAATATATCAACCAAACCAGAGCGATCAAGAGATCGAAGCGATGCAGCCTTGAACAACACCAATGCAGCCGATAGATTCACTAGAGCCCGACGGAACGTAGGGCTTACCCCTTCGCCGGAGATCGAAAGCCGATGTAGCCCCGCGTCAGGTGCCAAATTCTGCCGGTTGATAAGTAGAAAACCTCAGAAAGAGGGTGGCGATGCGCCGAAGTTGTATTGATCTAGAGATAATTTACATAGACCCCGAGTGTACAAATTTATACCCATGGGTAGATACTAGTCTATATCGGACACGACTCAAACTTTCCTAAAGATAAAAGGAAAAACATAAAGTCCTTATAGGACACTAAACACACTTTCCTAAAATTAAAAGGAAACTAACGACTCTGCCTAATTAATAGATAAATTGTCATGCCGCATCCTTCTTGAACTCGGACTTTGACCTATCTCCTTAACCGAATCCATCAAGAACACAACTATTGGCGATCTGACAATACACATCAGTCGATCCCAGAACTCTGAAGCCGATACTGACTCTAGGCCGATGATGACTTTGAGGCTTACCAAATTTCGTCGTCAACAGGAGGGTATTGGATAATCTATATTCATACCCAATTTTACCCATCCCTATTTATAAAAATATTACTCATACCTGAATTAAGTGGGTATTATCCAATGGGTATGCGTTACCCAATGGACAAGAGAAAAGGCATGTGTGAGTCCCACATGTAGAAATGGACTAAAATTTGTACAAAGTTGCCCTTTCATATAATAAATCATCTCTCTAAATTTCAGTTAAATTTGATAAATTTTTGTAATGTAAACACGAGTTTAAAAATTTTAGGTCCGAGTTTTACGCGTAGCAAATGGGTATGGACAAAGTGGGTAAAATGGGTAATACCCTCCCCTTATCCAAAATTTAAATGGGTAAATATTTTTACCCATACCCTACCCAAATAATGTGGGTATAGATATGGGGATGGGTAATGGATACCTAGTGGCAGGCCTATCGAGCAAGGGGTGCGTCCAGCCACCAAGGGGATCACGCCAACGATGCTGGCACCGTAGGTGGGGGGCGGCACCAGCATCATTAGCGTCGTCCTCCTACCACGTCAGCGCTGAGCCGCCGCGTTGTGCTACGGTGGCAGGGGGACGACACCAGCATCTCTGGTGCCATCCCGTTGGACCATGGCGCCAGTAACTCTGGCGTTCAAAAGGATCATTTCTGGGATAAGTTTTTTAGGGTTTTATTTGTAAAACAAGTTTTTCAAAGCAACCAAATTGCAAAAAATTGCTCTTCATATCACAGCAACGCTAGAGGAACCAAATAATCAAAATGGAATCATCATCGGCCTGACCACATGGACGAAGACGAGAGTACAAATGGAGTCATTCAAACATGATTCCACCCGAATCAACTAACAAATTACAACCACAATATCTCGTCAAATCAGGACACATATTAGACAACACAAGTGCAAAAATTCAGAACCCCTCCTTTACGGCCGGACATCGATCCCAAATGCCAACCATATATCCGGAGCTTCCTGTGGGAAGAAGAGCATTCTTAATGTCCATTGTAAGTCCAGGTGATGATCGATCGATGGGCTGCAGCCCGATCCTAAAGTTCCCAACGATCGATCTGTGTGCTTCTCCCTCCATCTACTCCAGCAGCAGAACTAGCCCTCCGTTGTTCCCGCTTTTCATTTCACTAGAACACGTGCACGTGCATTGCAACGGGATATTCAAATTATATGAATAATACTCTTATATCATGCCACAGAGCACAAAGGTATGAAATGACAAAAATAACCATTTCAGGACTGTTATGTTATCTGCATTAACTGATAGGATCAATCTGCTTCGAATTTCAAGTAAAACAAATAATTATCCTAGAATAGAATATGATGCTATATATATATATATCAATGCTATTACATCTCAACTTGAAGTCTTGAACTGAGCAATCAAGAATTGCATGCATAATCATGTATCTAAAATCTTCCTCTACTCCATGGCCGTGCATCAGGTGAGTCAATCTTGTCTAGGACTAAGTACACAATGTTATATGTCATCAAAATGCATCCTCCTAATAAATCTGAGAGTAAATATCGAGAGGTCTTGTTTGGACTAAAATAGTGGATGCAATAGAGATATGCAAGCTCACAAAGAACTCTCGGTAACAGATGAGCATCTGGGTCCCCCACTCGAGGCATATCCTTATAATAATAGTATGCACCTGAAAGCACACATGTTTTAGGGAGATAACACAACACTCAAAGTTAATTTCGTAAGGGAAATATCAACACTGAACGATGTAATTCAAAATGCATCAAGCACAGGCCAAGAAGAAGCAGTCAAGCCATTCAAAAGGTTTGCAAGCTAATTTGCAGTGGTGATCAGGATACATAATATTAAGAAATTAAAACATTTTCCAAAAATGAAAAGAGGACATGTACTCTTGTTGGGGCAAGGCAACTATTACAGGTTTAACCGAAGGTTGTATAATTCTCTTAGTCATGTTTAAGTAGTCTGCCCCTAGAGGGGCTGTAAATTTTCTCTTCTTTATTCAATGGAATAGGCATATACTTGTGCCAATTCGATTAAAAAATGAGAGGTACATAACAAACAATCGATCAGCTTTAATATCCCTAAAATTACTTATCCACCCTTTTTTAAGGTAATGGAAGCTTTATTTAGACTCAATTAATTACATAAAGATGATACAATCAAACCGAGTTACCCTCGGCTTATGTATAAAATGCATACAGCCAAAAAAAGAAAGACACAACCAAAACATCTTCCAAGCACAAAAGTTTGACAAAAACATATATCTTAGTGGCTATCAATCCGTAGACTAGACCACCACCCATGCTCCTGGGTAAAAAACTCCTGCGCCACCTGGTCCAACTGTCGTGATACCACCGCAATAGTATCCGTAGTTCCGGTTTGTGGAGGATAGTCTAGGTACGTAGCCACCCATTTGATGCAACTGTGACATCGCATCTATCACTTAGGAAATTATGCAATATATCATGATGTTCCTACGGCTAGGCAAAAATCTTATATTGATCGTATACTATACCAAACCGTCATAGTTAACATTTCGTTGAGGATAAATTGTAACATGCAGTCTACCAAGAACACACAAGTTGTTGGTTGATTTTATTGGCTAATGCCGGTTAGTTAGGGAAGGGATAAAATCCCACCGGTTTTTCTCGTAACAAGAAACAAACTAAAAGATAAATATGTTTTGTGTGATCGGTGTAAAATAGATTCGAATTTAATTTGAGATAAACCACCGAGTCCCACCAATGTCGCTATATATAAGAAATAGGAGGAGAGGCAGAGGTTACGCTCTCTAACATTAAATCCTAAATCAATTGTCTGATCGGTTAGACACTATAAGGGGGTTCGTGAGGTTTCTCTACACGTTTTGTTTTTCAACAGGAGTGCCGAACAAGAAGAAGGAAGGAGAACCGAAGGAGAAAAGCAAATAAATCACAACAAATCCAAATAATGGTTTCAATGGCTTCACATGAAGGTCAGTGAATCAATTAAATTCTGCGCGCATAAGTAAGAGGTGATCATGTTTAAGCCAAGACTTAAATTAATTAAGTGGATTAAACTCCAATACAAGTGACTTTTACTATGAAATACGGGAATGACAGAAATTACAACATGTAATTTCCAATAATAAAATATAGGCGAAGGGAAGATGCCACAGGATAGCAGCATATCCACTACATATCTTTGCTAATTATCTGAATTTAACAGATAGTTGTTTATCCACTACAGATCATTGCTAGAAAATTGCACTCGACGAAAATCGAAAATCAGATTAATGTAGTATTGCAGGAAGAAAACTTTGAGGAAGGGCGGGAGAGCAGGAGGGAGGATCATTCATACGTTGCCCCGTATGTAGGGAGAGGAGGGACCGGCGACGACGTAGGGAGAGGAGAGGAAGGGAATTCACAGATTCAATCTAATGGATCACTTTTGGCCAGCTACCAACTGTATATCTTTTCTTCACGATCGATCGACCACGTGGCCGGCTTGGATATGTTTTCCTTTTCCCGATTGATTTTGATTCGGTTTCTATCTCATGAGCTGTACGTATTGACTTGTCTTTTGGCCCATGTGTCGGCTAGCCTTTTGGCCCATTTGCTAACTGGTACCTTTGCTTTTGGCCCATGAGCATAATTCAACCTATTTATGTGCATTTAGATCACTCAATTATACATAAAAAAATATATGTATGCATACTACATCTTAACTTCATACCGTTGAAATATCTGGTACATCAATTTTATATATCTATATACCTAATAAGAAATAGGTAAGGCTTTCGTTAGAATATTTCGTCCGTCGTCCCATTCACACACGTGCTTGCGCTGTCCGATTCCGTCACCCTACGTTGAGCCAACGTAAACCACACAAGGCCCTTATCTACAAGTGATCAAACCCACAAGCTAAATATGAAACCCCACTTTCAAAAGTTCTCAAATTAGAACTCTAAATTTCTAAATTCAGATGATGAAAAGCACCAAATCACGCTTAAAAACCCTTATTTTCATCTGTTGTCGTTGTTTGGATATCGCATCCACTCCAACGTGATACTGAAACAGACAAACAAAATCAAGAAGAAAGGAATTTGGATTTGGATTCGATTTAAACTCAAAATCAGATGGAATTAACCCCATAAACACAATAAGGATTTCACAGGACTGCTACATCAAGTAATCAAACAAGACAGAGCAATTGGTCATACCAACCGTACAAAGTAAGCCACCACAACAACAATGCATATGATAGAGGGTATTCAAGGTGTGGCTTCAGGTTCTTTTGCGTAAAGCAAGTTTTGTAAATCTTTTCATAAGCCTAAGACCTGGCATAGACTGATCAAATTTTAATACCATAGTTCATTAATCAATGATGGTTCTGCCCACCATCCATTGTGATCCCAATGATAGCTTCCTGTCATTGTGTCGTCATTGTTTTCTGGGGTCTACCCCTCCTCGCCTCCCGAGAAGTGGATCCACCAGCGTAAAATCATCATGCAATATCCCATCCCAATCAGTTTAAGATTTTAGAGTCTAGCCAAGTGTAATACATGTCCCGGTGCTTAATAACCGCGAGCACGACTATTCGAATAGATTTGATTTACTCACACTGCAGTGGATGTATACTTTACCCGCACTCCGTGACTTTCCCAACGCATGAGCCTCGCCCCAACACATGAGACGCGTCATGGCAAATCCTTTCAATAACCTCATATTGGCAGTACCTGCTCCATGAACTTAAGTCCTAATGCACTCTAGGCGTCACAAGTTTCTGGCAGTGAGAGGAGTTCTGGCAGACTCGTACATGCATTAAGTTATAATTAAGTTTAGGTTTACACATGGCAGTCCTACCGATGGTGACCCCACCGTAGGCCCCCGCCTCTCATACTCATCAAGAAAACCACTATGCATGGATACTGCCTCCGCTCGGCTATTTACTCCGCTAGGTCTATATCCGTTCGAGAAGTACGGTTGTACGGGGGTCGTTTCATGCTTAGCTTCATGGCTCGGTCCTTAACTGACCAGAGACATCACTACCCATTACCGGACACCACCCAAGTCCTCCAGCCACCCCAGTCGAAAACAGTTATTTAGCTTTATTTTTCCTTTCACAAATCATGACATCAATGGCATGGCACTGTGGCGCTTATGTCTCTAAATGCCGCATCTCAACTACCTTCCCAAAGGTAGTTGCCCAAGCGTAAAGCATTTTGATAAATATGAATATGCATGATTCTAAAGCAGCATGGCTAAGCATTTGTCAAATATTGAATAAAGACACACGATATCATGGATTAGAAGGATTGCATGGATAATCAATACCAAAGGCATGGCATATAGCAAGATAGGGTATTCAGATATATTCATATAGCATGCAAACTTTATTTTAAATAAAAATAAGTTCGCAATAGGTTCAACATACTCAAAGATTAGTGATGACTTGCCTTGCTCACAGTCCTGTAGATCCTGATCCTCGTTCGACACCGTAACTCCGTCGGAATCTAAATTTAACGTACGAAAGAGTGATTTGAATTCGATCAGAATTCAAATAAAATCACCAAAATTTCACGCAATACAAAAGAAATTACAAAAGTGATACCAATAGCTAGATCTCGATTTTAGATGAATTTAGGTTCAAGTTTCGCTCAAATCTGAGTTAAAACGAATAAGTTATGCTAGTTTAAAAATTCATTTTTGAATTAATTCCAAAAATTGCGAAAATATACTGTTCATAAATAATTTATTATTATTATTTTTTTCCAACCGTATGGACTGACATGTGGGACCCACATGTCACCCCTCTCTCTCTTCTCTCTTCTTTTTCTTTTTATCTGTTTTCTTTTCTTTTCTTGTTCCCTTTTTTTCTCTCCTCTCTCCGTCCTCTTCTCTTCTTCCTTCTTCCTCTTCTCTTCTTCCTCTTCCCGACTCCTCTCTCCTCTTCCTCTCCTCCTGGCTCCTCTCTCCTCCTTCCTCTTCTCTCTCTCACTTGGCTGAGCCGACCCTAGCGGTGCGGTGACGGGCGCCAAGGGGGGAAGGGGGGCTCACCGGCGGCGGCGGCGGGCATATGGCAACGGCGATGAGCAGCGCGGTGGCGGTCGGTGGAGAGGGGAGAGGGGTGGTGGAGGGGTGTGGAGGAGGGGGAAGAGGAGGGGTTTTATAGGAGAAGGGGAGAGAGAGGGGTGGCCGGCGACGGTGGCCGGCGGGACGCGGCGCGGTGCACGGGGCTCAAGATGGCGTGGGGCACGAGTTGGCGCGGCGCGGCACGCGCAGAGGGAGGCGACGCCGATGGGACGCGGTGATGGCGACGGGCGATGCGACGACGCGGCAACGACGACGTGATCGCGGCAGCGCGCGGGCGCGGGGCGCGAGTGCGGCTGGCGACGGCCGGCAACAGCCACGGGATTTTTTTTAGAAAAATAGGATGTTACATGAGCCTATGTAGTGATACTAGCCGATGTCGATACCAGCCGATGTCGATAGGGTTTTGAGCAATCGGCTGGATGTTCGGTGTAGATTCTAACACTTGAGTAAATAGTGATGTAAAGACAATCCACTGATGATAATGTAATAAAACAGTAATATAATCTAATAGAAACTAATATGGTAATAGTAATATGATAGAATAATTGCTTGATCTGAAGGTGTTGACGATGAAATTTGGCAAGATAATTGATACGGATGAATCGGAAATGAAGCCCAAATCTGAAGCAGAATTGGAGATATGCAGGATTCTCGGAAGCAGAGTGCACATCGGCTGGAAGACCGTATCGGCTGAAACCGAGTCTGATTTGGATAGCCGATAGGTCGATATTGCATGTAAAGTCAGTATCGGATTTGAAGAAGGGTTTGAGACGATGTTGCCAGACAAGGATAGAGTCCAGAATTGGCAAATGTATCTATTAATTAGTATTTTTGTAATTTCCTTATAGATATTGTTGGTAAGAGTCCACCTAAGGGACTTGTTTGCTAGTTGGATTTGTATTAGGACAATATGAGTCATGTCCATGTTGGACAATGTTTGTACTTTCGGGTATAAATATAGACCCGAGGTCATATGAATAAAATAACACACGTTCAATCAATCTCGGTGCATCGCCAACCTTTGGTTTTCTACTTTCGACAAGTTCTTGCTTTCGAGTCGAGTTGCATCAATTTGATCTTCGGCGACGAGGTAAATCTTGTTATGGCGGTTTGCATTATCGGAATTAGTGCCTACATCTTTATGACACTCTAATTCTATCTTGTAAATCTTCGAGTTATCATATACATTATATAATCTAGATTGACAATGCTTTCTACTTGCATCGGCCGATCTCTATCTAGGGTTTTATCGATAACGGCTACATTGACTTGTTGGTTTAAATTATATAATGTATCTACCATCCCGATAAGGCAACCATCGGCTTGATTGTCTAGATATTGTGCTTCTTTTCATACTTAATGCTGCATCAGTTAAGTTTGATCTATTAAGTCGTGCTTAGAATCATGATTCTAGCCTGCTTTATGGTTGTTAATAAGGATAGTATCGAGGTTTCAGCCGATCTTACCTGGTATAGTTGTTCTACATAGTTTCACGCTTTGTTTAATATGCTATATCTGCCCTTTATATCAGGATCTAATCTAATATAAATATCTTGTTCTTACTGCCAATCTGCCAATCTGATTGGTGGTAGTTAGATATATTTGTTGCAAGAGAATATCCTAGGATAAGATTGTATCGGGGCTATAGCCGATACATATTTAAATCTGGATATCAGCTATGACGTGAGTACATATAATCATTATTTCATGTTATTTTAGACTTGGGCAATTTATACTGTCTCGGTTCAGTCCGATCTATCCCAATTGCTAATTTCTAAAGTAATATTGATATATAGATTATGTATCACTGATATTTTCATCCGATGTACCAAGTTTAGGGTTAGCTTATTGTTAATAAACACCTTACAGCCGATTCATGATTTATTGCATCGGCTAGGTTACATCTGTTGACGTAAAAACACGATAGCCTGGGAGATCTGCTTAGCTCCAGTTCGGGTCCAAAATATTAATGAGATGCGGGCGTCCCAGTCAGTTTGATCCTGCAACTGATAAGATATGTAAATAGCAGAAAAAACAGCCAATCGGCTAACAAGCCAATGGAGTGATTCCAGTCGATGCCGATACCAGCCGATATCCAGTATAGATCTTGATACTGGAATGAATAATGACATAAAGATAGTCAGCTGATGATAATGTAATAAAATAATAATATAATCCAGTAGAAACCAATCGGCTAGTAATGATAGATTGAATAATCACTGATCCGAAGGTTAAAGCATACATCGGTTGGAGGTCCGATGTCAATAAATCCAAATGATTAGATAAACAGTGAAACCTTTGTTGCGATCGGCTAAATCGAAATTATATGTAATCTTCTGAGCCGATACAACGTCCAGATAACTCATCGGCTGAAACCCCGATGAAACCCTTATTGACAATCAAGAAGCAGGCTAGAGATTATGGTTCTAAGCACGACTTAGTAGATCAAACTTAACTGATGCAACACTAAGTATGAAAAGAAACATAATATCTAGACAATCATGCCTTTGACTGATTTTCAAGGTGGTGGATACATTATATAATCTAAGCCAACAAAGTAATCTAGCCGATATCGACAAAACTCTAGATAGAGATCGGCAGATGCAAGTAGAAACATTGTCAATCTAGATTATATAACGTATATGATAACTCGACGACTTACATGAATAAGATTAGAGTGTCGAAGCGATGGAAGCACTAATCCCGATAACGCAAGCCGCCATAACAAGCCTTACCTCTTGTCGGAGATCGAAGCCGATGCAACCCAACTTGAAACAAGAACTTATCGAAAGTAAAAAGGTAAAAGGTGGCGATGGCCGAAGTTGAATTGATCAAGAGATAATTTACATAGACCCCGGGTGTACATATTTATACCCATGGGTAGATACTAGTCCATATCGGACACGACTCAAACTTTCCTAAAGATAAAAGGAAAACATAAAGTCCTTATTGGACACTAAACACACTTTCCTAAAGACAAAAGGAAACTAACAGACTATTCCTAATTAATAGATAAACTACCATGCCGTATCCTCCTTGAACTCGGTCTCTTTTGGATAAGCTTTTCCTTAACCGAATTTGGTAAGAATCCGACTATTGGTGATTGATAACTTCCATCGACCGATTCTAGAACTCTGAAGCCGATACTGACTCTAGGCCGATGATGATTTCGAGGCTTACCAAATTTCGTCGTCAACACATGCTCCCTAGTTTTGGAGTATGAGGATTCATGCTTCAAAATTCTCTTCTATCTCGCTTTGATTACTCCAAAATTGATCTTCCTTTGCTTCTTGCAATCGGCCTTCATGAGCCGACACTATCCGCGCTGGATGAGCTAGATTGTCAAACTCATGGCAAAAGAATATATCTCTGGCAGGTGCTGATAATCCTTGGAATGCAAGATTGGCTAGCTGCTCATCACTTAGGCTCAAACTATAGCATCGGCTGCGGATATTACGAAATCTTTGAATATATTGCATAGCCGATTCTCCCTTTTGCTACTGAACCAATATCAAGTCCGAAAGCTTCATCTCATTGTTTCCAGCAAAAAAGTAGTCATGAAATTGCTTCTCAAGATCGGCCCATCCTCCAATCGAATTTGTTGGTAACGATGAAAACCATGTGAAAGCCGATTCAGTCAAAGACAACGGAAACAATCTAACTTTTAGAGCCTCTTCAGCCGATGCTTCCCTACATTGCATTAAGAATCGGCTGACATGTTCCTTTGTAGATATATTATCTTGCCCTGAAAACCTGGAAAAGTCTGGAATCTTGTATCAGTATGGAAGCGGAACTCTATTGAACCATTCAGGATATGGCTGCCGATACATATAGTATTGCCCCTTAGGTCTAATTCCAAATTGCTCCTCTACTAACTTTGCAATTCTATCAGCCCAATCATCGTTCCTCTGACAGCATTGTTTTCCTCCACATTGATGCTCTTGAAGTTCCTCTGGCCGATAGTGTTGTTGTTCTTTAATCTGCCCCCCGAGCTAGCCTCTTTGAATAATTAATGCATCAACTTTTCCCTTGATCAAATCTTGCAATGTATCCATCAAAACTCCAGATTGATTAAACAATGCGCGATGAACTGCTTCATCAACTTTATCTTGAAGTATTTCAATCATCGGCTCGAGAAGTTGAGATTTCTGAATTGGCTCTTCCGGTGTTATGACGAAACATTGAAGGCAACGTTTTTGAAAATCAGCTTTTGCTTGCTCCATCTCTTGCCTCTGTTCCTCCGTCAAATCCTCCATTGCGACCATGATCATGGCATCGACTTCTTCTTCAGACATGTAGATATAAAAATCGTCGTCCCACTGGGCGTGCCAAAATGTGTTGACGTAAAAACACGATGGCCTGGGATATATGCTTAGTTCGAGTGCAGGTCCAAAATATTAATGAGATGCCAGCGTGCCAGTCAGTTTTATTGATCGAGAGATAATTTACATAGACCCCGGGTGTACATATTTATACCCATGGGTAGATACTAGTCCATATCGGACACGACTCAAACTTTCCTAAAGATAAAAGGAAAAACATAAAGTCATTAATGGACACTAAACACACTTTCCTAAAGATAAGAGGAAACTAACAAACTATTCTAACTAATAGATAAACTGCCATGCTGTATCCTCCTTGAACTCGGTCTCTTTTGGATAAGTTTCTTTTAATAGATTAATTTCCTTAACCGAATTTGGTAAGAATCCGACTATTGGCGATTGATAACTTCCATCGGCCGATTCTAGAACTCTGAAGCCGATACTGACTCTAGGCCGATGATGATTTTGAGGCTTACCAAATTTCGTCGTCAACAACATCACGATACGATATCGGCGAACTGGCCGATTGACTATCATCTACTAATAAATTTTCATGTTTTTCTTGTTGATTACAGGATAAAACTAACTTGCACGCCCTTCGAACCTAAAAGCAAGTTTTGGACCTGCACTAGAGTAAAACAAATCTCTTAGGCCAGTGTGTGTTTTTTGCATCAACAGAAGGTTAAGCATACATTGGCTGGTGTCCCGATGTCATCAAATCCAAATGATTAGATAAACAATGAAACTTTGTTGCAATCGGCTAAATCCAACTTATATGTAATCCTTATAAGCCGATGCAACGTCCAAATAACTCATCGGCTGAATCCTCGATGAAACCCTTTGACTGATTTTCATGGTGGTAGATACATTATATAATTGTTGATGATAGAATTTGGTAAGCATATGAATCGGAAAATTAATTTAAGTCTAATCGCCAGGCTGCTATAGCCTAACGTCGATGTAGCATAGTTCTTGTTGTAGGCCCTTCGCCACTTAGATCTTTCATTGATTTGACAAGTGACGAAGAGATTGATTTGCCAATAGGGACTAGTCATGTTGGCGAAGCGGGCTATGAACCCGAATGCCCTTTGACGGGTGATGTAATCTACCTGTAACGTGTTCACAATCTTTGTAAATGAACCATATTTGAGGCATATCTTGTACGCTTTTTTCGGATATGATATATATATTTTGTTTTTCCTTAACTGCTTGTTTGCAAGTTTCGGCTTCAGACCACCATCGACTACATTAGCCACCTCTGGCTTTTGGTTTCATCTTGTGGTGCATGGTGTGTGCTTCGCAACCTTTAACATTCGCTTTGTACTCATTAAGCCAAAATCCTAGCACTAGTACAGATCCTCTCATCTGTGACGGGCCCGCACATACCTGGATTTCTTGGGCCGTCAGAACGAAGTCATCTCAATCGGGCCGAAAGGAACACCGTTGTAGATAGTGCATAGAACTATAGCCCGTCACCGATGTCACTCATCTGTGACGGGCGCAATAGATCCGCCCGATTGAGATTACCTCTACTATCTCAATCGGGCCCAACTGAAAAGCCCGTCACGAAAGAGTTTCATCGGTGACGGGCTCCAAGTAAGGCCCGATTGAGATTAGTTTAAACGCCCGTCACCGATGAGTGACATCGATGACGGGCAGCCTTTTACGCCCGTAAGAATTAAGTGAGCGCCCGTTAGAGATGTCGTTTAGTTGGCCCAATTGAGATATATTTCGCACACTATAAATACTCCACCCGACTGTTGTCTGAAGTTATCCCACTGTTGTCCATTTTGGTGGGAGGTTGAAGGGGGCGAATTTTTGTATTTTTTTTAAAAGAAAAATAGGAAAATCTTAAAGTAAGTAGTACTTATTAATTTAGTAGTACATATCTCATGAGAAGTTAACTAATATTTTGTTATTTTTGCAGCGATGGATCGAAGTTGGATGTATGGGACTACTTTGAAACATCACTGCAAGGAGTATAGAGATGGCGTATTAAGTTTTATGAACGCTGCGGACGAGGATAGGAAAAAAAGAAACAACAAATACATGTGTTGTCCATGTAGAGATTGCAAGAATGAGAATATGTTTAAAAGCAGAGTGGACGTACACTCTCATTTGATACAAAGGGGATTCATGAAGGGCTACACATGTTGGGTGAAGCATGGAGAGCAAGAATCGGGAAGTGGTGCAGTTGCAGACAGAGGTGGCGCAAACAGTCAGGAAGAAGGAGATGAAGATGAGCAAGACATGTTTATACCATCTCCATTGGGCGGTGAAATGGTTGATGTGGATCCTGATCTGCTGCAAGACATGTTACGTGACGTTGAGGATCCAACTTACAACGAGAGAGATTCCATGAAGTTCAACATGTTGGTCAGTGACTCGGAAACACCTTTATACGCTGGATGCAAGCCAAAACACACCAAATTATCAGCTACCTTGGACCTAATGAAGCTGAAGGCAAGTAGCGGATGGACAGACAAGAGTTTCACAGATCTTTTGGGAATATTGAAGGCCATGCTTCCAGAAGAGAACACATTGCCCGAGACGACATATGAAGCAAAGTAGGTTCTGTGTCCCCTGGGGTTAGAGGTCCGTAGAATTCACGCTTGTCCGAATGACTGCATATTGTACCACAAGCACTATGCGGACTTAGATGCTTGTCCTGTCTGCAAGGCTTCTCGATACAAGCGAAAGAAAAGTGCAGGGGAGGGAAAGAAGTCAAAGCGCGGTGGTCCAGCGAAGATTGTGTGGTATCTACCTATCATTGATCGTTTCAAGAGAATTTTTGCCAACCCCAAGGAAGCAAAATTAGTACGTTGGCATGCCACAGAGAGAAAGAACGACGGTTTGCTAAGACACCCTGCGGATCCAATTCAATGGAGGAATATCGATCGAAAGCACAAAGACTTTGCTGCCGACCCCAGAAACATGAGGATATGTTTGTGTACGGATGGCATGAATCCTTTCGGAGAGATGAGCAGTTCTCACAGCACTTGGCCAGTTCTTATTTCAAACTATAACCTACCGACATGGTTGTGCTTTAAAAGCAAATGTATTATGTTGTGCTTGCTAATCCAAGGACCGAAACAACCGGGCAATGATATCGATGTGTTCCTGGAGCCTGTTATGGACGATCTTGAGATTTTGTGGAAAGAAGGTGTGGAAACTTGGGATGCACATGGTCAGGAGAACTTCAACCTACGAGTCCTATTGTTCTGCACCATTAATGATTATCCCACACTTGGTAATCTTTCTGGACAAACCGTGAAAGGAAATGTCACGTCCCAGAACGACTCTAAAATGTACCCTTTAAACTATGCCTAGAATAATTAAAATTCTTGTGAAAGCCTCCAAAAATTTAAAATGTGCAAGGTTAAAAGTCAAACAAGGCTTGGAGGACTTTTGTATAATTCCAAAAGGCTTAAAATGCGTAAATGAATTTTAGTGGAAATTTCAGAGCACAAATAATAATTAACAAGAAATAAACAAATTTTAAAAGGGTTTTATAAAAAAGAAAAAAAAAGAGAAAAGAGGAACCCTCTCTCCCTCTCTTTGGGCCGAGTTCAGCCCAACACTCTCTCCTTCCCTCTCTCTCTTTCCCTCTCCCTCTCCCCGCGGCCCACTCGCCCCTCCCCGCGGCCCATTCGGCCTTTCCCTCCCCCTCTCCCCGTGCGCGCCACTGACGGGCGGGCCCGCCCGCCTCCCCTCGTTGACGGGTGGGGCCCACCCGTCATTCCCTTCCTCCCGCCGCACCAGCCGCCCCCTTCGCCCGCGCCTAGCGCCGCCGCCGCCGTGAAATCCGCCGCATCCGGGCGCCGTGATCCGAAATTGATTGGGGGGAATCAATCCCCCCGATTCCCTTCCCATTTCCCCCCATTTCTTTCCCTCTCTCCCCCTCCCTTCCGGATGGAATCCTCCCCCAAAATCCCGCCGGCGCCATTAGTGGCGGCCGGGTCTTCCGCGCCCAAATCCCTCCCCTCTGGTCGCACTCTCTCCCTCCCAACCCCTTTTAAACCCTCCCCAAGCCCCCGGCCGCCGTCTCCGCTACTTGCCGCCTCTTCTCCTCGCCGGAAACGAGCCCGCGCCGTCGCCCTCTCTCTCCGCCGCCACCGCCGAACTCCGGTCCGCCGCCGCCACCACTCCGGTCCTCCTCCCGTCTCGGCGCCGCCTCCCTCGGCTTCGCCGCGTCGCCACCGATCTCGTCCACCTCTCCGTCTTCGCCGTCGACCCCGCCGACCCGAGCCGCACCACCGTCTCCCTCCTCTCCGGCCGCCCCTTCCGTTGCCGCCGCCGCCCCGGGCTGAGCCAGGGACCACCGCCCCCTTTCCCCCTTCCCTCCCCTCTCCCGGCCACCGTTCCGCCGTGCCGGTGGTCGCCGGCGGAGACCACCGGGGCACGGGCGCCGCCTCCCGCCGGCTGCGCCGGCATGGCCTCCTCCGGGCGCGCCGTGTGGCCGCCGCGTGGGGGCCGGTTGTCAGCCGCCCGAGCTCACGAGTGCACCCGGTCCACCGTGGACCGTGGGGCTACCGCGTGGGGCCCGCCACCCGTGGACCCGGTCTGCGCGCCCTCCACCCTCGGCCGACACAGTACCTTTTTTTTCAAATAAAAATATAAATGAAGAAATTCGCAAATATTCACTTAAAGACCATATAAACTTCAAATGACCATAACTTGGTCGTTTGAACTTGGAATTGGACCGTTCAAGTTTCTAATTTTTCCTTAAGAAGTCAAGAACCCATTTTTGTGCTCTGTTTCTATTGTTATATGGAGTTTATTAGAGTAAAAGCCTTTTTCTTTTCCGTTGGTCGTGTAGACGCTGCAACTTCGGAAGATCCGCTCTACGTGGAGGTTGAAGCCGACGTTTGGGAAAGCGAGCAAGGCAAGTCACATCTCCTTTGAACATTTTGTTGTCCCATGCTTTAAAATCTATTTTGTTTTAAATTAATGCATTACCGCTTTATTTAAATTCCCGCGTTATCACTGTTTTATTTAGCCATTCCTAATTACCCTTGTTATGACCCTAATATCATTGCTATTATTATTAATACCTTGTTCACCCTAGAATAACCAAAACCTCACTAGTGTGCACTATATTATGGTTTCACTAGTTTCAAGTTTAGGTAGATGCTTCGCCTTGGTAATTTATACAAACTTTAGGTGGTTTTATAATTATAGACTTTGGGAAATTCTCATGTCTTTTGGACAATATAGAATGGTTGACTTATGAGGAATTGGACGCGCACCCCCTCTCTTATTCAAAACTCCCCAAAATGACTTAAGGCTAGGCTCGAGGTGCATGGTTTTGATGGGAGCACCTCGGCCGCTATAAGGACCGGTCTTCGGGCCTCTGTTGCAAAGCACTACCGTACTTCCACATGTCTAATGGGTAAGGCGTAGTTTGTAGCTCAGTCTGGTCATAGGCAGCAGTACACGGTTGGTGATGGAGGAAGTCGGGGCTCGATGGACATCACTAGGACAAATGATGACTATGCGAGCTACAGCCGATAGTCGTGATGTCATGGCACAGGGCCGGTGTCCTGCTGCTGGGGGCTCACCTTGGTTGCCTGTCTCGGGGTTCCGACCGTAGCCAGGGTTGGGTCGGTACTCTTGCCTGTGGCTAGGATGGGTCAAGAACTATGTCACGTCTCCCGTCCGCATGCCGTGGTGGCATGAGGCACGTGGTTACATGTGAGGGAGATGTGTCTTGTGGGTAAAGATGTACACCTCTGATCAGAGTATAATCTATTCGAATAGCCGAGCCCTCGGTAATGGGCAAGCCTAGCAATGTACCCAAGTTAGTGGTTTATTCCTTAAAAACCTGTTTAATAACTAAAACATGGAATGGTTGGCCTGGGGTTGGCTTGGGACGAGCTGGGACCTGGGTCTGGTGGCTAGCTCGGTCCGGATCTCCTTAGGCCTTGGGTTAAGGCAGGTTCGTGTGGGTTCACGGCCTTGATCAATCACATGGAGTAGCTTTAGGACCAATTTTGCTAAATGGCTTTGGGCAACTAAACGATCTCTAAATGCTGTTTATTGCAAAACCCTAACCCTTTTTATTATAACCCTTGTACTCCTTTGCATTTATTCTGCATTTGTGGATGTGCCTTGTTGAGTACGGTGGTTGTACTCAATCTTGCTCATTTTTTCCCCAACCCAAAAGAGGAGCCCTTGGAGGATGAAGGTTTTGGGGTCTAGCTCGTGCCTGCCGTCAAGCGCCTGTGGTCGTTGCCTTAGTTTTCCGCTGTTGTTCGTTTATCTTTGTGTGTGCTGGGCCTTCGTCGCCCATGTAATAAATTAACTATTTACGCTTCCGCTTGTTAAACTTTGATTTGTATCAACTTTTGGTGTACCTTGCCTCCTGGGACAAGGAATAATACATGCACGTAAGGAATGCCTATTGGGTTAATTCCGGTCGTGACAAGTTGGTATCAGAGCCACCTTGACCCTAGGACGAGCCTTAGAACCCAAGCCTTAGCAATATTTTGAAATAAACACCATCTCTTATTTGTGAAAATCATTTATTCTTTCCCTGTCTTGCTGCTTCATTTCTCATCAAAAATGTGATCTCTAAAACCTTTTCTTTTGTTTTCTGTTTATAGATGGCCGACAACCTCAACAGTCGTGGTTTGGAGCTGACTGGCTTCGCTTTGGAGCTGCGAGGCATGTGCGTTGTCCTTGGGTATCCACATGGAGTGGACTACCAGGGCAAGAGGCTTCCGGAGCAGACTGGTGACGACACGGAACACCGCGCCGCTTGGGAGGGTACCGCGGTGATCCTCATCGGGTCTCCCAAGAGGATTTCGTTGGCTGTCACTGCTGGTGGGTGTTGATGCAAAAAACACACACTGGCCTGAGATATTTGCTTTACTCTAGTGCAGGTCCTAACTTTTGGATTTTGGATTGAAGGGCGTGCCAGTTGATTTGATCCTGCAATCAACAAGAAAGAATATGCAAAGAATGTTAGTAAACGATAGACAATCGGCCATAGAGCCGATTTCGTATCGTGTGAAACCTAGCCGATGCAGTAAGGCATGAATCGGCCGCGAGGTTATGGATAAGCATGAATGTAACCCTAATAAAGATATATCGGCGGTAGATATTAGCTTTATGCAATTATTACATCAATATTACTATAGAAACAAGTAATTGGTATGGATCGGACTGAACCGAGACAGCATAAATTACTTAAGTCTATTGTAACATGAAATAACGATCACATAATGCTGATGTCATAGCCGATACTTAGGTTTAAATACATATATCGGTCATAGATCCGATATTAACTCATGATAAAGCATTAAGATTGAATATAGAACATCAAACAAAGCATAAAACCATGTTAAATATTCTAAGAATAGATAAGATCGGCTGAAACCCCGATACTATCCCTGTTGATGATCGTAAAACAAGTTATAAATCATGATTCTAAAACAACTTAATAGGTTGGACCGAATCAATGCAGCATTAAGCATAAAAGAAGCATGACATGTAACAAGTCAATAAACATCAAATCAGGATGGTAGATACATCATATAGCATGAATCAATAAAGTAAACTAACCGATATCGTTAAAACCCTAAAACGGATCTAGCCGATATGGGAGATAGCATTATTGATCTAAGCTATATGATGTATATGATAACTGTGGAACTTGCAAGATAGAATTAGAGTGTCATAAATATGTAAGCACTAATCCCAATGATGCAAATTGCCATGACAAACTATACCTTCTAGCCGAAGATCAAATTGATGCAGCACGACTCGAGAGCACAAGCTTGTCGAAAAAGAAAACAAAGGTGGCGATGCACCGAGATTGATTGAACGTCTGTTGTTATTATTTACAAGACCTCGGGACTATATTTATACCCGAAAATACAAATATTGTCCATCACGGACACGACTCAACTTAACCTATTACAAATCCAACTAACGAACAAGTCCCTTAGGCGGACTTTTACCGAGAATATCTATAAGGAAATTACATAAAATATCCTAATTAATTGATACAATTGCCTCTTCAGGACTCTATCCGTACATGGCAATCCATATAAACCACGTTAACATAACCCGATGACGTGTACCGGGTCATTTTACCGAAATCGGCTCCATCGGCTATCCTTATCCAACTCTGATTCGGCCGATCAGTTCATAGCCGATCCGGACTCCAGCCGATGCGCACTCTGTTTTTAAGATCATTGCATATCTTTAAATCCGCTTCGAACTTCATTGTGTTTCCGATTCTTGTAGATAGATTTGCTTACCAAATTTCGTCGTCAACAGTGGGGACTCCTTTCCTGCCGCCTGCCAGAACGCCGCACTCCTCGCCATCGGCACCCTTCACCAGCGCTACCCGGACGAGTTGCAGCACTCGCCCTACCGCTACCACCCTCGACGTGGAGGAGCCCGCGACTACGCCACCTTCCGGGATGCTAGCTCGGGGGACGACGCTAGCATCGTGCATCTGGCGCGCATGGTGGAGGCGTACGACACGGCTCGCATCGACTTCCACCACCTGGTGCGCCGTGGTCTGGTCGAGAACAACATGAAGATCTTGGAGCTGCGCCAGGAGAATTTGCAGCTGAAGAAGGACCTGGACGCCATGGAAGCACAGCTGTGTCAGCTCAAGATTGCTCAGGGGGAGATCTGCCGCCCCAAGCGCCGCCGTGTCTGCCGCAGCCAGAAGATCACCGCCCGCAAGAGTACCTCTAGGCCTGAGCTGGTTCGTCAGTCCTTTGCGTGGACCTGCTTCGTGGAGACTCCTAGCGCCGAGCCCGTGCCCGAGGTTCCTCAGGAGGAGGAGGCCTCTGGCGTTGGCAGCACAGAGGATGTGCTGTTGCTCACCTTCCGACCCGGTCCGTCGCAGAAGTAGACGAGTAGCTAGTAGGCCAGCGCGTGTGTTCTTTTCGTTTGTCTTCTTCCGGAGTCGTGTGGGACATGGTTATACCGGTGTGTGGTATGACCGTGTCGGAGCTTGTCTCCATTTTATTTGCTTAAGCAACTTGAACCTTAATGAACCAATTTAATAGCAGAAATAAATTTAAGAATTATGGTAGTCTTGGGAGGTTAGTGTTAATCGTCAGTTATTTCTGTTTTCTGGCTTTGTGTGGGACCTTCAGATGGTGACGACCAGGAGAAGCACCGCTAACGGTGAGGGCAGTCAGTCCGGAGGCAACAACAACAACCATGGCAGTCCACCGCCACCACCACCTCCCCCTCCACCGCCACCACCACCGCATGGCACCAACCCCATCCTCACCCAAATCCTCGCCCAGCAGGCCAACATGATGGCTGCATGGCACCAACCCCATCCTCACCCAAATCCTCGCCCAGCAGGCCAACATGATGGCTGCTCTTCTCCATCACATCCAGAACCCACCGCAACACCATGCTCCACCGCCACCACCACCCCCACAGCACTCTAAGCTTGCCGAGTTCCTCCGCATCCGCCCACCCACCTTCTCTAGCTCCAATAACCCCGTGGATGCCTTGGATTGGTTGTATGCAGTTGGGAAGAAGTTAGACACTGTCCAATGCAGTGATGAGGAGAAGGTTATCTTCGCGACCCATCAGCTACAGGGACCCGCATCGCTGTGGTGGGACCATTTCCATGCCACACAGCCAGAAGGATAGCCAATCACCTGGGCCCGGTTCACTACCGCTTTCCGGAGGACCCATGTGCCCGCTGGGGTCGTGGCCCTCAAGAAGAGGGAATTTCGGGAGTTGAAGCAAGGCAACCACTCTGTTATGGAATACTTGCATGAGTTCAATAACTTGGCTCGGTACGCCCCGGAAGACGTACGTGAAGATGAAGAAAAACAGGAGAAGTTTCTGGCAGGGATGGACCCCGAGCTTTCCGTGCGTCTGGTCTCTGGGGATTACCCTGATTTCCAACGTCTGGTGGACAAAAGCATTCACTTGGAAGCCAAGCACAAGGAACTGGAGACGCACAAGCGTCGCATGGCGAATTTCCGTAATCAACAAGGGGCTAACCAAAGGGTCTGCTACACCAATCCCTATCCTGGGGGATCTTCCTCGCAGCAGCAGCAGCCTCGCCCCGCGCCCCGCCCTCAATACGTGGTACGCGCCCCACCACCGCAGCAGCAGCAGCAGCAGCAGAATCAGCAAGGGAACCGTGTGCCCCGTCCTCCTGCACCGACCACGCAGTCCAGTCAAGTTCGCAGGGAGGTTCAAGGTCAGCAACGCCTGTGCTTCAACTGCTTCGAGCCTGGGCACTTCGCGGATAAATGCCCGAAGCCGAGGCGTCAACAAGGTCCAACGCCTCCACACCCCAGCAACGGTGGCAGGGATGCCGCCCGGGGTCGTGTGAACCACGTCACTGCAGCGGAAATGCTGACAACTCCGGACGTCATCATTGGTACGTTCTTCATTCATGCTAACCCCGCTACCATCTTGTTTGACTCTGGAGCCTCCCACTCGTTTATATCTGTGCAATTTGTGGGAAGAAACCAACTGGGGGTAGAAAGGCTTAGGAACTCTCTGCTCATCACCACCCCCGGAGGGGCCATGACCGCAAAATACTATAGCCCGGCCGTACCTATAGAGATCCAGGGAATTCCTTTTCCCTCGGATCTGATCCTTCTAGACACCAAGGACTTGGATGTGATCCTCGGAATGAATTGGTTGACCCAATTCCAAGGAGTGGTCGACTGTGCGAGACGCACCGTCACTGTGTACCGACGCCCCGACCAACCGGTGGTCTTCTTTGCGTAACCAACCCCCACCGGCAGCTCAGTACTTCACCAGATAGGATTGTCAGAAATACCCGTTGCCAGTGAGTTCGGGGATGTGTTCCCGGAAGAGCTACCTGGTATGCCACCCAAGCGGGAGATTGAGTTCAGGATAGATCTTGCCCCAGGAACCACCCCCTTGTGCAAGCGACCCTACCGTATGGCCGCGAATGAATTGGCCGAAGTCAAGAAGCAGTTGGAAGAGTTGAAAGAGAAGAGGTACATACGACCGAGCTCTCAAAGAGGATGTGCGTCGACTACCGAGCTCTCAATGAAGTTACTATCAAAAACAAGTACCCCCTTCCCCAGATCGATGATTTGTTCGATCAACTTAAAGGTGTCACTGTCTTTTCCAAGATTGACCTTCATTCTGGGTATCATCAGTTGCGTATCCGTGAAGAAGATATCCCAAAGACCGCCTTCACCACGTGGTACGGACTGTATGAATTCACGGTGATGTCATTTGGTTTAACCAAAGCTCCTGCCTTCTTCATGAACCTAATGAACAAGGTGTTCATGGAATTTTTGGATAAGTTCGTTGTGGTCTTTATTGACGACATACTGGTGTACTCTCAGTCCGAGGAAGAACACCGGCAGCATCTCCGTTTGGTATTGGGGAAGCTCCGTGAACATCAGCTGTATGCCAAGCTAAGCAAGTGTGAATTCTGGCTAACCGAAGTCAAGTTCTTAGGGCACGTGATATCTGCTAAAGTAGTTGCTGTGGACCCCAAAACAGTAACAGCTGTCACCGATTGGAAGCAACCCAAGACGGTCACCCAAGTCCGCAGTTTCCTAGGATTGGCCGGGTACTACCAGCGGTTTATCGAGAATTTCTCCAAGATTGCCAGGCCTATGACGCAGTTGTTAAAGAAGGAAGAAAAATTTGTGTGGAGTCCGCAGTGTGAAAGGGCATTTCAGACCCTCAAGGAAAAGTTGGTTTCCTCGCCAGTGTTAATCTTGCCCGATGCTCGCAAGGATTTCATGGTGTACTGTGATGCTTCGCGCCAAGGGCTGGGGTGCGTGTTAATGCAAGAAGGTCATGTGGTAGCTTATGCTTCACGCCAGCTACGACCCCATGAAGCCAACTATCATACCCACGACTTGGAGTTAGCCGCTGTGGTCCATGCTTTGAAGATATGGCGGCATTACCTCATTGGAAACCGCTGCGAAATATATACCGACCATAAAAGTCTTAAATACATATTCACCCAGCCGGATCTGAATCTCCGGCAGAGAAGATGGTTAGAGCTTATCAAAGACTATGATGTGGGAATTCATTATCACCCTGGTAAGGCCAACGTGGTGGCAGACGCGTTAAGTCGGAAAGGCCACTACAATGCTCTCTGTATCCGCAGCATTCCGTCGGAACTTAACCTACAGATGGGAGCCCTGAACCTAAGTATCGTTAGCCATGGATTCTTGGCTGCACTAGAAGCAAAGCCCACCTTGCTTGATCAAATACGCAAGGCACAGAAGAATGATTCGGATATGCACGGGATCCTTAAGAATATGAAGCAGGGTAAAGCCGCTGGCTTCACGGAAGATGAACATGGAACCTTGTGGAACGGGAATCGAGTATGTGTTCCGGATAACCCGGAACTTAAGCAGTTAATACTTCAGGAAGCTCATGAAAGTCCTTATTCCATACACCCTGGCAGTACAAAGATGTACCTAGACTTGAAAGGGAAATATTGGTGGGTCAGTATGAAGCGGGAAATTGCAGAGTTTGTGGCCCTCTGTGATGTGTGTCAGCGTGTCAAAGCCGAACATCAACGGCCAGCCGGACTTCTCCAACCTCTACAGATACCAGAATGGAAATGGGATGAAATTGGGATGGATTTCATCACTGGACTTCCGAAAACCCAAGGAGGGTATGATTCTATATGGGTAGTCGTGGATCGACTAACCAAGGTGGCTCGGTTCATTCCGGTGAAGACCACCTATGGCGGACACAAGTTAGCCGAACTTTACTTCGCCAGGATCGTAAGCCTCCATGGCGTTCCCAAGAAAATTGTGTCTGATAGGGGAAGCCAATTCACCTCTCACTTTTGGAAGAAGCTCCAAGAAGAGCTGGGCACCCGGCTGAATTTCAGTACCGCTTACCACCCGCAGACGGATGGACAAACCGAGCGTCTGAATCAGATCCTAGAAGATATGCTCCGCGCATGTGTCCTGGATTTTGGAAAGACCTGGGATAAGAGTATCCCCTATGCCGAGTTCTCCTACAACAACAGTTACCAAGCCAGCATACAAATGGCACCCTACGAAGCGTTGTACGGGCGCAAGTGCCGGACTCCGCTGTTGTGGGACCAAGCTGGGGAAAGCCAAGTGTTCGGGACCGATATCCTAAGAGAAGCCGAGGCTAAAGTCAGGACCATTCGGGATAACCTAAAGGTAGCCCAGTCCCGGCAGAAAAGTTATGCTGATAACCGACGCCGCAATCTGAAATTCGCAGTGGACGACTTTGTGTACCTTCGGGTCACCCCACTGCGGGGTGTGCACAGGTTTCAGACAAAAGGGAAACTTGCACCTAGGTATGTGGGGCCTTTTCGCATCCTCGCCCGACGCGGAAAAGTCACCTACCAGTTGGAACTGCCTGCATCCTTGGGGAACGTACATGATGTGTTCCACGTGTTGCAGCTCAAGAAATGTCTTCAGGTACCATCCGAGCAAACGAGTGTCGAGCAAATTGACCTCCGTGAAGACCTGACTTACATGGAGAAGCCTGTGAAACTTCTGGATGCAATGGAGCGAAGAACCAGGAATCGGGTAATCCGTTTTTGCAAGGTCCAGTGGAGCAACCATGCCGAGGAGGAAGCTACTTGGGAGCGTGAAGACGAGCTGAAGGCAGCCCATCCCGACCTTGTCGCCAGTTCTTCCGAATCTCGGGGTCGAGATTCCGTTTAAGGGGGATAGGTTTGTCACGTCCCAAAACGACTCTAAAATGTACCCTTTAAACTATGCCTAGAATAATTAAAATTCTTGTGAAAGCCTCCAAAAATTTAAAATGTGCAAGGTTAAAAGTCAAACAAGCCTTGGAGGACTTTTGTATAATTCCGAAAGGCTTAAAATGCGTAAATGAATTTTAGTGGAAATTTTAGAGCACAAATAATAATTAACAAGAAATAAACAAATTTTAAAAGGGTTTTATAAAAAAGAAAAAAAGAAAAAAGAGGAACCCTCTCTCCCTCTCTTTGGGCCGAGTTCGGCCCAACACTCTCTCCCTCCCTCTCTCTCTCTTTCCCTCTCCCTCTCCCCGCGGCCCACTCGCCCCTCCCCGCGGCCCATTCGGCCTTTCCCTCCCCATCTCCCCGCGCGCACCACTGATGGGCGGGCCCGCCCGCCTCCCCTCGCTGACGGGTGGGGCCCACCCGTCATCCCCTTCCTCCCGCCACACCAGCCGCCCCCTTCGCCCGCGCCTAGCGCCGCCGCCGCCGTGAAATCCGCCGCATCCGGGCGCCGTGATCCGAAATTGATTGGGGGGAATCAATCCCCCCGATTCCCTCCCCATTTCCCCCCATTTCTTTCCCTCTCTCCCCCTCCCTTCCGGATGGAATCCTCCCCAAAATCCCGCCGGCACCATTAGTGGCGGCCGAGACTTACGCGCCCAAATCCCTCCCCTCCGGCCGCACTCTCTCCCTCCCAACCCCTTTTAAACCCTCCCCAAGCTCCCGGCCGCCGTCTCCGCTACTTGCCGCCTCTTCTCCTCGCCGGAAACGAGCCCGCGCCATCACCCTCTCTCTCCGCCGCCGCCGCCGAAATCCGGTCCGCCGCCGCCGCCGCTCCGGTCCTCCTCCCGACTCGGCGCCGCCTCCCTCGGCTTCGCCGCGTCGCCGCCGATCCCGTCCACCTCTCCGTCTTCGCCGCCGACCGCCGGAACGCCGTTGACCCCGCCGACCCGAGCCGCGCCACCGTCTCCCTCCTCTCCGGCCACCCCCTCCGTTGCCGCCGCCGCCCCGGGGTGAGCCACGGACCACCACCCCCTTTCCCCCTTCCCTCCCCTCTCCCGGCCACCGTTTCGCCGTGCCGGTAGTCGCCGGCGGTGACCACCGGGGCACGGGCGCCGCCTCCCGCCGGCTGCGCCGGCATGGCCGCCTCCGGGCGCGCCGTGTGGCCGCCGCGTGGGGGCCGGCTGTCAGCCGCCCGAGCTCACGAGTGCACCCGGTCCACCGTGGACCGTGGGGCTACCGCGTGGGGCCCGCCACCTGTGGACCCGGTCCGCGCGCCCTCCACCCTCGGCCGACACAGTACCTTTTTTTTCAAATAAAAATATAAATGAAGAAATTCGCAAATATTCACTTAAAGAACATATAAACTTCAAATGACCATAACTTGGTCGTTTGAACTCGGAATTGGACCGTTCAAGTTTCTAATTTTTCCTTAAGAAGTCAAGAACCCATTTTTGTGCTTTGTTTCTGTTGTTATATGGAGTTTATTAGAGTAAAAGCCATTTTCTTTTCCGTTGGTCGTGTAGACGCTGCAACTTCGGAAGATCCGCTCTACGTGGAGGTTGAAGCCGACGTTTGGGAAAGCGAGCAAGGCAAGTCACATCTCCTTTGAACATTTTGTTGTCCCATGCTTTAAAATCTATTTTGTTTTAAATTAATGCATTACCGCTTTATTTAAATTCCCGCGTTATCACTGTTTTATTTAGCCATTCCTAATTACCCTTGTTATGACCCTAATATCATTGCTATTATTATTAATACCTTGTTCACCCTAGAATAACCAAAACCTCACTAGTGTGCACTATATTATGGTTTCACTAGTTTCAAGTTTAGGTAGATGCTTCGCCTTGGTAATTTATACAAACTTTAGGTGGTTTTATAATTATAGACTTTGGGAAATTCTCATGTCTTTTGGACAATATAGAATGGTTGACTTATGAGGAATTGGACGCGCACCCCCTCTCTTATTCAAAACTCCCCAAAATGACTTAAGGCTAGGCTCGAGGTGCATGGTTTTGATGGGAGCACCTCGGCCGCTATAAGGACCGGTCTTCGGGCCTCTGTTGCAAAGCACTACCGTACTTCCACATGTCTAATGGGTAAGGCGTAGTTTGTAGCTCAGTCTGGTCATAGGCAGCAGTACACGGTTGGTGATGGAGGAAGTCGGGGCTCGATGGACATCACTAGGACAAATGATGACTATGCGAGCTACGGCCGATAGTCGTGATGTCATGGCACAGGGCCGGTGTCCTACTGCTGGGGGCTCACCTTGGTTGCCTGTCTCGGGGTTCCGACCGTAGCCAGGGTTGGGTCGGTACTCTTGCCTGTGGCTAGGATGGGTCAAGAACTATGTCACGTCTCCCGTCCGCATGCCGTGGTGGCATGAGGCACGTGGTTACATGTGAGGGAGATGTGTCTTGTGGGTAAAGATGTACACCTCTGATCAGAGTATAATCTATTCGAATAGCCGAGCCCTCGGTAATGGGCAAGCCTAGCAATGTACCCAAGTTAGTGGTTTATTCCTTAAAAACCTGTTTAATAACTAAAACATGGAATGGTTGGCCTGGGGTTGGCTTGGGACGAGCTGGGACCTGGGTCTGGTGGCTAGCTCGGTCCGGATCTCCTTAGGCCTTGGGTTAAGGCAGGTTCGTGTGGGTTCACGGCCTTGATCAATCACATGGAGTAGCTTTAGGACCAATTTTGCTAAATGGCTTTGGGCAACTAAACGATCTCTAAATGCTGTTTATTGCAAAACCCTAAACCTTTTTATTATAACCCTTGTACTCCTTTGCATTTATTCTGCATTTGTGGATGTGCCTTGTTGAGTACGGTGGTTGTACTCAATCTTGCTCATTTTTTCCCCAACCCAGAAGAGGAGCCCTTGGAGGATGAAGGTTTTAGGGTCTAGCTCGTCCCTGCCATCAAGCTCCTGTGGTCGTTGCCTTAGTTTTCCGCTGTTGTTCGTTTATCTTTGTGTGTGCTGGGCCTTCGTCGCCCATGTAATAAATTAACTATTTACGCTTCCGCTTATTAAACTCTGATTTGTATCAACTTTTGGTGTACCTTGCCTCCTGGGACAAGGAATAATACACGCACGTAAGGAATGCCTGTTGGGTTAATTCCGGTCGTGACAGGAAAGAAGGCTTGCTCTGACTGTATGGAACATACACGCAGCAAATGGTTGAAGAACTCAAGAAAGATGGTTTACACGGGTCATAGGAGATGGCTCCCACTATGCCACGCCTTTGGAAGAAAGAAGAAAATTTTTAACGGTAAGAGAGAACTTCGGTCTGCTCCTAAGGATTTGTCTGGAGATCAGGTGCACGACATGGTGAAGGACATTAGTAATGAGTTTGGAAAGAAAAGAAAACGTAGCAAGGCAAATGATAAGGGTATGTGGAAGAAAAAATCCATATTTTGGCGGCTACCTTACTGGAAAGATATCGAGGTCCATCATTGCATTGATCTAATGCACGTAGAGAAGAATGTGTGCGATAGTTTGATCGGGCTACTGCTGAATATGCCTGGGAAGACAAGGGACGGGTTGAATGCGTGTCTAGATCTACAGGAGATGAACATTCGCAGTGAACTTCAGCCTGTTAGGGATGAAGCGACAGGAAGAGTGTACCTCCCGCCGGCTTGCCACACATTGTCTAAGGATGAGAAGATCGCAATGCTATCATGCCTGTCACATATTAAAGTTCCTTCGGGCTACTCAACGAGGATCAGTAAGTACGTTAAATTGGAGGATCTAAAACTGGTTGGAATGAAGTCTCACGATTGTCACGTGCTAATCACACAGATCTTGCCAGTTGCTATAAGAGGCATTCTACCACCCAAAGTCCGTCACACGATCCAACGGCTCTGTGCCTTCTTCAATGCAATCGGTCAGAAGATTATAGATCCCGAAGATCTAGATGGGTTGCGGGCCGATATTGTCAATACCCTGTGTCACTTGGAGATGTTTTTTCCATTGTCTTTCTTTGATATCATGGTTCATCTCCCTGTTCATCTAGTGAAGCAAAAAAAATTATGTGGCCCGGCTTTTCTAAGGGAGATGTACCTGTTCGAGAGATACATGGGAGTTCTTAAGTCGTATGTTCGAAACAGAGCAAAACCAGAGGGAAGCATCATTGAAGGGTACACGACGGAGGAGGTTCTTGAGTTCTGCATCGATTACATGGCCGAGACTGATCCTATAGGAGTACCTACGTCTCGCCACGAAGGAAGGTTGGTAGGTGTTGGCACAACAGGCAGAAAAAGAATTGTTCCCGACCAAACTTCCTATGCGCAGGCTCATTTCGCTGTGCTGCAACATATGGCCGAAGTTGCACCATACTTTGAGGAGCATTTAGCGAAGGTCAGACATGAGAACATGGGACGATCAGATATCTGGATCAACAAAGAACACAGTACGCGCTTCAACGAATGGTTCAAGAATCGTATCGCTGTATCGACCAATGGCCCAAGTGAGACAGTTTGCAGGTTGCAAAGGGGCCCATGTTGGGATGTTGACACATGGCAAGGGTACGATATCAATGGGTACACATTTTACACCATCACACAAGATGAGAAAAGCACAGTTCAAAACAGTGGAGTCCGTATTGATGCATATCAGGATCAAGCTGGAACGAATACGTACTATGGTCGCATAGAGCAAATCTGGGAGATGAACTACATGACCTTCAAAGTCCCCTTGTTTCGTTGCAGTTGGGTGAATATTCGCACTGGTGTCAAAGTGGACAAGGAAGGATTCACCTTAGTGGACCTGGCCAAGGTTGGATACACCGACGAACCATTCGTTCTAGCGAAGCAGGTCGAGCAGATTTTCTACATAAAAGACCCCGCAAACAAGAAGCTACACGTTGTTAGGGATGGCAAGCGAAGAATTGTTGGGGTTGATAACGTCGTCGATGAAGAAGAATACAACCAGAATCTTCATGTGACACCTCAGATCGCCCTTGAAGATGATCCCGAAGACGATGTGGCATATGCTCGTTCAGACCATTCGGAAGGCATATCCTTGTAATGCAGTCTTTGTAATTCGCAAGTTGTAAATTATTTTAAATGATTTGATAACTTACATATCATTATCAATACAATTAGTAAGGCATATTTCAATTACATACAATTTTTAAGATTTAAAAGTAATTTTACACTATTTTAAATGATTTTATAACATAAATATCATTATTAATACAATTAGCAAGGCATATTTCAATTACATACAATTTTTAAGATTTAAAAGTAATTTTACACTATTTTAAATGATTTTATAACTGAAATATCATTATTAATACAATTAGCAAGGCATATTTCAATTACATACAATTTTTAAGATTTAAAAGTAATTTTACACTATTTAAATGATTTTATAACTTAAATATCATTATTAATACAATTAGCAAGGCATATTTCAATTACATACAATTTTTAAGATTTAAAAGTAATTTTACACTATTTTAAATGATTTTATAACTTAAATATCATTATTGATTACAATTCTCTACAGTGGGATGAGCTTATCTCTATCGGGCGTGCAGCTAAAGCCCGTCAGAGATAAGATTATCTCTATCAGGCGCACTAATACCGCCCGTAACGGATGTGTGTCATCTGTATCGGGCGGTGTATCCGAGCCCGTCAGCGATGTGTGTCATCGGTATCGGGCGTTGTATTTGGGCCCGTCACAGATATGTGTTATCCGTATCGGCCACGCTGGTTCTGCTCGTAAGGGATAACCCTGGACCACGGTTATCATCGTCCAGATCCAGATCTACCGCCGCCTCCTCCCTCACGCCTCCTCACTCTCACTCTCACCGCCTCCTCACCACCAACACCTCCTCACCGTCGCCACCTCCTGGACACCGCCCCCTCCTCCTGGACGCCGCCGCCGCCGCCTCCCCCTCCTCCTGGACGCCGCCGCCTCCTCCTGGAGGCTGACACCGCTGCCGCCCCTCCTCCTGGACGCCACCGCCGCCCCCTCCCCCTCTTCCTGGACACCGTCTCAGCCGCCGCCCCCTCCTCCTAGACACCGCCGCCGCCGCCCCCTCCTCCTGGACGCCGCCGCCCCCTCCCCCTCCTCCTCCTACTGGACGCCGCCGACTCCTCTACGCCGTCTCCGCCGCCGCGAGCATCCCGGTTAGCATCCCTCCATTGCTCTAATTTTATATATGATTTCATATATGATTTTATATGAAATATGTATATAGACAGTGGTAGAGCCTATAAAAAATATATATGAAATATATATGTAGACAGTGATAGAGCTTATGAAATATATATATGAAATATATGTATAGACAGTGATAGAGCTTATGAAATATATATAGAAAGTAATATAGACAGTGCATAATACATATGTCTATTAAGTTTAGGGTTTAATTTGCAAATAGCATGTACAAATGATTAGTAACAAATAGTAAAACAGATTAAGGGATTGTTAGATAAAGGAAAAAATTATTTGGTTCACCAACTGTTGTAATGAGATTTTAAGTAAAATAATCATTAACGTATATATTTGGTTCTCATGATATGTATATATTTGTTACCGACATGTGGACCCTATGGTCTTACACTAATTTTTTTACTGCAAAAAATAGAGATAAAGTTTAGGGTTTAATTTGCAAAGATCTTTAGTTACGAACGATATAGATGTGTAGCACACATTGTTGTAACTTTCTAGCCGTACAACAGTTATATAGAAAATGTCGCAGCAAGGCGAACCCATGTCAGCTACTACTAGTGGGACAACATCGAGCGGACTCGTAGGACCCAGAATAAAATTCCTAAGGAAGTATACACCATAATAGAGGTGGACGATCTGGGATTCCCGACGGCTCCTCCAAAAGCTGTCAAAAAATTCTCTACGATATGCGGAGTCCTAGGGAGGCGGAACTTTACCATTTTGAAGGACCACATCGATCAGGTCCCACAGGAAGAAAAAGATGAGGCCTGGAAGCAGTTCAAGGACAGCTTCCAATATCCCCCAGAGGCCGAGGCAAGACTGAAGCGGCAGGCTATCCGCAAGATGGGCAACTTGTGGAAGAATTTCAAGACGACGTTGGTCACCGACTACGTCCTCGACCCCGCCCAGCCAGAACCATTCGGGAAGTACCCATTCATCACCCAGGACGTGTAGGAACTGTTCCATGCTGCAAAATCAACTCCTGAGTCTCGGGCAAAAAGCGAGACCTATAGGGAGCTGCAAGCAAAAAAACATTCACCCGCACCGGCTTGGCACTGGAGGCTACGCCGGGAAGCTGCAAGAATGGATCAAGGAGGACGAAGTTGCTGCAGAATCTAACACACCGCTAGTTCTTGCTGATATCCCGACCACCCGAGCAAGGAACTGGGCAAGGGCGAGGGTGAAGAAGAGTAGTGATGGAACACTTACGTTCCCAAATCCCGAAGATCAAGCCGTGTACCAGAAAATCGTAAGTACCATACATAGAGTATGTTTCGTTAGCTTGTACCGTACTCTAAATTGAATTCGTCCTAACTGTACTGTAGGTCGACCTGACTGCTGAGAGACAGGCCTCCCAAGAGGTCTGCTCGACAAGACGCGAGGATGACATCCTCACGAAAGCGTTGGGAAACGAAGAACACCGTGGACGGACAAGGGGCATTGGCTCCAATGTTCCATGGAAGCATGGGTTTCCCCAATATATGTGGCAGTACAGGAAGCACAAGCTTTCAAAGGCGCAGAAAGATGCACGCCTTAAGGAACAACTTCGGGACGAGATTCGAAACGAGCTCCGAGAGGAGTTCGATGAGAAGTTGTCACAAGTGGAGGCCCGGGTGGAGGCACGCCTCAGGGAAAGCGAGCCTGCTGCTCCTCGCACAGTAGAAGCGAGCCCCACACAGAGGCGTAGCAGCTACGCATCAACTGAGGTGGCGGCAGAAGTACCACCAGCCCCCACTGCGGTGGACCACATAACGGTAAAACCAATAGAAAACCTATATTTTCTCTTGACACCACAGCACATTATAACATATTATAAGAAATCTTTTGTATGGACCCACATCGTGCACCATAGTCGTTAGGGTGACACATGCATTTGCAATTCCTGCCGCAGAGGGTCTTGCGTTCAAGCCCACGCCGGAGACCCGAGTCCATGGGGCGCAACTGTTAGCCGGCCATGCCAAAGTTCAAGTGGACATGGTGAAACCCAATTGGGTTGGCTTCACTCTCCCGCACCCACCAAATGACGAGGTTCTGACCCTTGGAGCTGCACGTGGGACCTTTATCCAATGGCCCAAGCAGAACATTGAGATCAACATAACTCCAAGGCCAGCACCGAGTGCTCGTCCGCCGCCGCCGCGTCCCCCTCCAACTCTTGTATCTGCCCCTCCTGCCGTTCAAGCTCCAGATCAAGAAGTCCAATTGCAGTACGATACAGATTTTGGCGATGACGGTACGGAGGTCAGCAGCAGAGGACACCTTCCCCCAGTCTCCAAAAAACGAAAGAGGGCGACATCTTCTCCGTCCAAGCTTGGAACACAGAAAAGAGATGTTGGTAGGGGGAAAGGAAGAGGAATTGTGGAACGGCCGCTTCTGGCTCCGAAGAAGCTAGACCTTGGCAAGGCGCCATCAGCTCCTCCTAAGTCTCCGGCCAAATTCACATTAGGCATGCCATTGGTCGGAGACGACGCCTTATCGAAGATGGGCCCTGCATGCAAGGAGCTGCACGGGTACTACATGGAGAGGTCCAACACAAGGAGGAAGCATAGAGAGACCTCCATGACGGGCTACCACGATAGACAGCCATTCCTCGGGCCTGAAGCCTTCATCTGTGTAGACTTTAAAGATCTATGGGACCTCTACAGGGTGCGAGCGGTCGACACCAACCTTCTTAAGTGCTACTCCTTGTAAGTATTCTTGCGTACGAGATACGGTAATAGCTATCCTTGTGTTACGCTTACCCGGATTCTTGTCTTGCATTCTAGGTTAACTTGGAAGCATGTCCATCATAATGCACCCCATGTAGCCTTACTCGATCCAACTGTCGTCAACGAGACAACTCTGAACCACGATCGAGGTAGCATGGTTGAATATATCAAGGACTGCTTATGGTCCCGTCAAGACAAGGACTTCATTATGTGTGCCTACTCTTAAAAGTAAGCGTGTACCCTACTTAGAATCAAATGTGCGACGCATATAGCTTTAGTATTTAACTTGCAATTTATTAATGTCGCAGACGTCATTGGATTCTCCTGGTCCTAGTGCCGAAGTGGAGTTTGGTATACTACGTGAACTCAAATATCAAAAAAGAAATATACGATTGGTCGGCGATCGAAGCTGCCTTGAACGACGCCTGGGACCAATACATGGCAAAAGGCGGGAGGCATAAGGAAGGGCATCCCACACTCGGTCACAAAAAAGACTTCCCAATACGTCAACAAGTTGGCGACAAGTGTGGGTTCCACGTCTGCCATAACATGAGGAGCCTCGCAGACAAGGTGACATTGCTCGACCTTGAGGTGTGTGCTTCAATTGTTTTCATACATTAGATAGGAGATAGCACAATTCATAATAACTTTCCAAGTACGTAGACTAACTTGGCGCCTCACATGCAGGAAAAACTTTCAACGATTCCGGAAAACAACTTCGACACCATTAGAGAGGAGATAGCGCAATTCATACTAGATGATATCTTGTCACCGAAAGGAATGCTTAGAGTCAATTCCTAGCTAGCTCCGCTCTGAATGGTTGAACATTTGCAATGCTTGCGACAAACATTAGCTTTATGTAAATATTCTTTGTAATACAGTTCTGCGTGATTTTTTTTATATATTTTCATATATTTTTATATATCTACTGGTTTACAGGTTTTACAGGTTTATAGGTTTCTAATTAAATATAACTCAGTTCTACAGGTTTTGATGCAAGTCGGCGGTTTTGGATAAAAAAAAGATGTGAATGACATACATATGTGAATGGTTCTATGGATGTGAATGAATATATGTTTGATTTTGTGAATGGGTTGTGCTGTGAATGGTTATGTGGTTGGAATGAATATTTGACTGAAAATTGGCAAATATGTGTGGAGATAAGAAGAATTGGGGTTGCTGGGGAATGGGACTATGCATATATGCTTCTGTTATTTTTTGCAGCGGGCATGGCTAGCAAAGGCCTGAGGCTAGCCAAAAAACAAATTTTATTTTTTCTCCTGTTTTACTCATCCCTGACGGGCATTTTAATAATGACCGAAAGTGATAATCATCGTGACGAGCTCCAAAAAGAGCCCGATAGGGGTATAGAACATCCCTGTCAGGCTCGCTATTTGAGCCCGATAGAGATAAGTATTCCGAAACAGGACTATTTTGACTCAACAGGAGGGGTCAAACCTATCGGTGACGGGCTCTGATGAAAGGCCCGTTAGAGATGTGTAGTCATCGCTGACGGGCTTTGTATTTTGCCCGATTGAGATTGGTCATTCGTGACGGGCTCCTACCTAGCCTGGTTTGACTTGTATCGCTCGGTCAATCTTATTTGTGACGGGCTGGAGTGTTAGGCCCGATTGAGATAACGTCCATCCGTGACGGTCTTGTGCCCGATTGAGATATTTTCTCACATCACTGACCTTTGCTCACTGACGGGGGTCCGACCCGTTAGAGATGACGCTTCAAACCCGTTAGAGATAACCGATCCCGTTTTAGTGTAGCTAACCCCTTCTCCAGCTGCACGCGCAGGTCCCATCTCCTCGTCGCATCCATCTCCCGTGCCGAAAACCCAGTGCCCCTCCTGCGGCGGTGGCGGTGCCGCGATGTCTCCGTGGCATACGGCAACGACGACATGGACGACGACTTCGGGGACTTCGACCTCGAGACAGGGATGGCGTGGGGCACGACGAAGACCTCGACAACGAGCAGGACTACGACGTCGACTACGACCGCCTACTCGCCCCCGTCAAGGCGCTACCGCGGCCGCTTTCCAGTGACGGTGAAGAGGTGGAGGGGGACATCGTCATGGTCGCCGCCCAGAGCTTCATCTCCACGCAGGACTCCGCCTCCGACACCGTGGTCGCACTAGTGCAGATCCTCTCATCTGTGACGGGCTGTAATATAACTGGATTTTACGGACCGTCACAAAGAATACATCTCAAACGGGCCTAAAAAAAGACCGGTTGAGATATGGTCAGAGAGACATGTTAAATGTGTATAGAACTGAAGCCCGTCACTGATGACACATATCTGTGACGGGCCTACACTAGGGCCCGATTGAGATAACCTTAAATATCTCAATCGGGCCATAGTTGGAGCCCGTCACAGATGACCATCATCCGTGACGGGCACCAACTTGAGGCCCGATTGAGATAAAAATTAGGCCCGTCACAGATGACCCTTATCTGTGACGGGCCTAAACTATGGTCCGTCACAGATAAGAGTCATCTGTGACGGGCCATAGTTTAGGCCCGTCACAGATAATGGTCATCTGTGACGGGCTATAGTTTAGGCCCGTCACAGATGACCATCATCCATGACGGGCACCAACTTAAGGCCCGATTGAGATAACAACTAGGCCCGTCACAGATGACTCATCAGTGACGGGCTATATACTAATGCCTACAACTATTGTATTGGTCTTTTTTTACAAATAAGTTCATTTGAACTCAAATTCAAAATTTGACAACTTCGAACAAAAATTAGGGTTAATAAATGATTTCAAATGGAAAAGTCACCAAAATCAAATTTGTAAAACTCATCGAGGTGCAAAATTTTTATTTTGGTCATTTCTCCATCTGACTCTATTTGAACAATTTGAAATTTGAAATTCAAAATTTAAGAAATTCAAATAGAATTTTTTGTTAGTGAACGACTTCAACTGAAAAAGTCATCAACAACAAAGTTGTATAATTCATCAAGATCTATAACTTTTAGTTTGGTCATTTTTCTATATAACATTTTTTAAACAATTTAAATTTGAATTTGAAAATATGACAACTTCAAACAACATTTTCAAATACTAAATGATTTCAATCGAAAAAGTCATCAACAACAAAATTGTATAACTCATCAAGATCTAAAACTTTTATTTTTATTATTTCTTCATCCGACAAAGTGTTAGTAACATTGTTCACAAATTTTACATATATGTGTTATAGTTTATAAAACCAGATAAGAGATACGTCAATTTTGTGAACAATGTTAGTATCACTTTATCGGATGAAAAAATGATCAAAATAAAAGTTTTAGATCTTGATGAGTTATTCAACTTTGTTGTTGATAACTTTTTCAGTTGAAATCATTTAGTATTTGAAAATATTATTTGAAGTTGTTATATTTTCAAATTCAAATTCAAACTATTCAAAAAATGTTATATAGAAAAATAACTAACATAAAAGTTATAGATCTTGATGAGTTATACAACTTTGTTATTGCTGACTTTTTCAGTTGAAGTCGTTCACTAACAAAAAATTCTATTTGAATTTCTTGAACTTTGAATTTCAAATTTCAAATTATTCAAATAGAGTCAGATGGAGAAATGACCAAAATAAAAATTTTGCATCTTGATGAGTTCTACAACTTTGCTTTTGGTGACTTTTCCATTTGAAATCATTTATTAACCCTAATTTTTGTTCGAAGATGTTAAATTTTGAAAATTCAAAATTTGAATAGTTCAAATGAACTTATTTGTACAAATGACCAATACAATAGTTGTAGGTATCAATGAGTTATATAATTTTGTTGTTTGTGATTTTTACATTTGACACCAAAAAATCGACCTAAAATTAAATTTAAAGTTCTCATAAATTAAAAATAAAAAATACCACATAAATTGAATATAAACATTTCATATGGAAAATGGAAAAATACTCATCGGTGACGGGCATTATTTAATGCCCGATAGAGATAGGTCATCTCAATCGGTGATGTGAAATATATGATCAAAATGGATCTTATGTGAATGTGGTTGTGTTAAATATATTGATGGTTGTGTATGTAAATAAATGTATATGAATGGGTGATATTGGGGTGTGACATCCTGGCCCAAGGCTTAATACGATTAATAGAATACTCATAACAAAAAGTTACAACTACTTTTTCCGGAAGCCGATGCTTGGTTTAGAGTAATTCCCGGATGGGTGACCGACCGGGAAGAACGGTGCACACGAGTGAGAATAAAAAATACCACCTGGGAGAGAGGCGGGACTGCATGACACGCCTAACAAATTCCTGAGACTACCCAAAAAATAAAATTTATTTATTTTTGGATTATACTCATATGTGACGGGCCTAAACTATAGCCCGTTACAGATGACCCTCATCTGTGACGGGCCTAAACTATGGCCCGTCAGAGATAACTTATCTCTGACGGGCCATAGTTTAGGCCCATCACAGATGAGGGTCATCTGTGACGGGCTATAGTTTAGACCCGATTGAGATAGCTTCATCCGTGACGGACTTATGCCCGTTTGAGATGATTCCTCACATCACTGACCTTTACACTGTGCCGGGCGGCATACCCGACACAGATGTGGGTTGCAGCCTGACACAGATAAGGGTTTTCGTTGTAGTGTCGACTACTCCGTCAACGAGGACGAATTCCACAAGATTCGTCTGCTGCGCTGCGATTTTTTTATCCGCAAGGTGCCTGACCTCGACGACGACGTCTTCGACTTCCGGGAGGTATACATCCTCATTTATCTGTCTAACACTAGTACATTCTTTGCTAATTGCCTGTGTTATCAAGCATGTATTTGACAATGCTATCTGTTAATCCAGCATTTCATGACACATTCGTTGCAGTGCTATCCAAATTGACAGAACTGAGGGGTTGTTTGTTTGGAGGGACTAATCCATAAGTCCCTCCACTTTAGTCCCTTTGAGCCCCTAGATTATCAAACAGGAGGGACTAAAAGGGGCTAAAGTCATGTACTGCAATAAGCCCCTTGGGGAGGAGCTAAAAGCGACTAAAAGACCTACTTCTACTGCTACAGTACCTATCGGCCGAGTGAGGTCTATCCACTCCACCGCTGTCTCTCTCTTGTTCTACACTCTTCCTCTCCTCTCACTGCTTGCTCGCACTCCGGTCTCCCCGTCCGCCGCCGCCGCTAGGGTTAGCCTTCCCCGCCGACGCCGCCGCCGCCTCAACCACCGCATACCCAGCTGCTCCGTGCATCCACCGCCGCTTCCGCACTCTCAGCGCCGGTAGTATCCATGGCTGGCGAGGAGAACGACATGGTGGATTTCTTCTCCCAGTCGGCATCACATCAAGAAGTCGGCGCCGTTGACGAAGCCGACTACGGCTTTAGTCCGTCTTCACCAGCTGTTGCCGGATTTGGTGCTGGCAATCGATTTCCAGGAAGGGGATCAGCCGGCCTAGATCTAAACTCCCAAGCCGATGTTTTCCCCCATTTGGGCTCCTACCAAAACATGCTGCAAGAAGATAGCGGAGGAGTTCCTCCTCTGTTCCAAGCCACCAGATCCAACATCGGCCCCTCGCGCCTTCCAGCAGCTGGATCCAGGGGCGGTAGAAGAGGTGGCCGAGGCAGGGGTCGACTCCGCGGCACCAATGCCCCCCAAGTCGCCATCTCCGGTAGCCGGATGAGGGGATTTGTTCCCCCTGGCCGTGGTGGCTCCTTGCCGTACGGTGCCGGTGTCGTGGGCCGTGGGAACCCCATGTCCCACGGGAGCTCCTTGTACCGTGGTTTCGGTGGGGGACATTGGACAGCGGGTTCTCCCTCTTCTCCATACGCAGCTGCCGAAGAGGATGACAACGATGCCGACGACAATGACGAAGATGACACCGACGGTCAGCGCATGGTAATTTTTTCTATGTGTTTTACAGTAATTATTTGTTTGATTCAAGGTGTGATTTAGAGTAGTTTAAGGAATAGACTTGATGAAATAGACTTGTCATGCTTTTATTGAATCATGTGATTGAAGATTTACAGCAAGATTAGTTTTTTCTATGTGTTTTACAGTAATTATTTGTTTGATTCAAGGTGTGATTTAGAGTAGTTCAATGAATAGACTTGATGAAATAGACTTGTCATGCTTTTATTGAATCATGTGAATGATGATTTTCAATAAGATTAGTTTTTTTAAAGCAGTGGTGAACCATGACTATATTTGTGATTGTTGGCTGTTTATGGTTATTTAGGACAAAACCCCTTATGACAAGGCATGTTGGACAGAGGAAAATACTTTCCTGTTATGTGTAGTTGCTTGTGAGGAAATAAGGAATGGTAATTGCCCCAATGGAGGATGGACAACTAGGGGATATAAGAACTTGAAGGAAAAATTTTTTGTTAGAGCTAAAACGAAGCATTCAACCAAACAGTTGAAGAACAGATTTTCTTCAACTAAAGAATATGTACTTAGCATGGGTATGGTTGAACCAACAGACTGGATGTGGTAGGGGTCCAAATAATGAAGTTACTAATACATATGTTTGGTGGAGAAAAACAGTAAAGGTATGTATATTACAACATAAAAGTTTAAGGAACATAGCCCAGGGTCTTTGATTTGTTCTAACTTAAATTACATTACAGGAAATGCCAGAGACCAGAAAATTTAGGTTAGGAAATCCAGAGTATTTAGAAATGCTCATAGAGATGTACCAAGGTGTAGCAGTAGATGGGACCTCTGCCTATATGCCTGGACAAGAAGAAGAGGAAGAAGAAGAGGAAGATGATGCAACAGTTGGGGCTGGGAGGGTAGCTGTAGGGGGTTTAGGTGATGATGGTTTTGGGAACAGCCCTAGGAGCACAACCAGCAGAAAGAGGTCCAGCAGCAGTTGTGAGCAATCTACAGCTACTAGTCCTGGCAAGAAAAGCAAGAGTCCAGTGATTAAGATGATGAGGGGGTTGCTACAAACTTTTAGAGAGGACAGCCAGACAACAAACAAGCTGATGAGTGAGCTTGTGATTGCAGAGAAAGAAAAGGAAAAAGTTGGTGACATAGAACAAAGGAAAAAGGAGTTGGTAAGACAAGAATTACTGCACTGTCAAAGGTTGGCTGTTGAATGTGGGGCTGCTGAGGATAGTGTAGAGTATTTCTGTGCAACACAATTGTTTGACCATGAAAACAAAAGAATGATGTTCATGAACATAAGTACCAATGAGGGTAGGTTGATGTGGTTGAAGAGATGGTGTAGACAGAACAATTTGTACTAGGCAGCAAGTTATTTGGTATTAGGTAGTTAGTACAATTTCAGTTTGTTGTAATCAGTCATCTATGTGTTGTAACGAACTTCTATGTGTTGTAATGAACATCTATGTGTTGTTATGTTTTAATTATGAACTTTAATATTTCTTTTGCATTGTGTTCTGGCTGTACACTTCAACCCTAGTGTAGATGCTTTTTTTTGGGCATGAACTTTAATTTTTGTTTGCAGTAGCTTGGATCTGTACACATGTTGCTGGTGTTTCTTTTTCATGAGCTGCTGTTTCTTTTTCATGAGCTGTACACTGTCATTTATGATCTGTATTTCTTGTTGTAGGCTGATGGCAGTGGAGTAATTGATGGCAGCGAAGAGATTCAAGCTGATTCAAAAAAGGTACTTCTCAGGAAACTCCTTTTGATTAAACAAAGAAGAAAGCAACAGTTGGTACTGCTAGCTGGCATGGTTAGTGCACAATATTTGGACTTGTACTCAAATAAGGGACCTAGGAGAGTAGCACCACAGAGTGGATTTGAATGGGTTATGAGAACTTTAGGCAGCAGATATGATTGCTACAATATGTTTAGAATGCATAGGCCTGTGTTTGACAAGTTGCATCAAGTGCTTGTGGAAAAGTATCACTTGAAATCTACTAGAAACATGTCATCAATTGAGGCCCTAGGCCTTTTTTTGTGGATAGTAGGTGCACTCCAATCAGTTAGACAAGCTCAGAATCATTTTGCTAGGTCTCTTGCAACAGTAGTATCAAAGTTTGATGAGGTGTTGGATGTTTTAGTATTACTTGCAAGAGATATTGTCAAACCAAAAGATCCCCACCACACTACCATCCATAACAAGTTGTTGTCCCCAAAATATACACCTTATTTGGATAATTGTATTGGAGCACTAGATGGGACACATATTCAAGTTGTGGTACCAAATGCAACTTCTATCCAACATAGGAATAGACATAAGGAAAAAAGTCAGAATGTGTTGTGCATTTGTGACTTCGATATGAGATTTACATTTGTGCTTGCCGGATGGCCTGGATCGGTACATGACATGAGGGTGTTTAGTGATGCTCAGAACAGATTTGGTCATAGGTTTCCATGGCCACCTGAGGATATGTTCTATCTAGTTGACTCGGGATACCCGAACAGGCCGGGTTATCTTGCACCATATAAGGGAGTTACTTACCATTTTCAAGAATACAACGAAGGCACAATGCCCCAAAATAGGAAAGAATACTTCAACTACTGCCATTCTTCTTGTAGAAATGTGATAGAGAGGTCTTTTGGAGTGTTGAAAAATAAGTGGAGGATTTTGTTTCATTTACCCAGCTATCCACAAGAAAAACAAAGTAAGATAATATGTGCTTGCCTAGCATTGCATAATTTCATTAGAGATAGCCAGGAGAACGACACAGAGTTCGATATGTGTGACCAAGATGATAGTTATGATCCACTACCTGTGCAAAGCCATCAACCAACTGAAGCAACCAACTCTATGGATAGTAATTTGATGAATCAGTTTAGAGACTCAATTGCCAATGGTCTATGGAGTTTAAAAAATTTGTAAATTCTTGCTTTTCTGATCTTTAGATCATGTAATGTACAATAATTCGATGTAATTACTATGGATGTAATGAGTGAAGCTGAGACATCTATTAATGTATTTGTTTAAATATTTTTGAAACTTCTCGGGACATGTATGTATTTGATTATAAACATTTCGAGCTCTAGCACTAGGGCTGATTTCGAGTTCTATCCGCCGGTTGTTTGCAGCCGGTTCTATGCTGTACAGTAAAACAAGTGCCTATTACTGTTGGATGTGGTTTGTAGCATGTAGGTGTATTAACTACTACTAGTAGGTCATTTAATGAGCCTTTAGTCCCTTTTAGTCCCACCAAACAAACAGGTTAGGACTAAAAGGGACTTATGGTTTAGCCCTAGGACTAATTTTTAGTCCTAGGACTAAAGGAAACAAACAGGCCCTGAATCTTTCAAGTTGTTTAAGCTAATCATGTGTTCCTTCATAATGTGCAACAGATGTATGTCACACCGCCTGACACTGACATCTACTCCATCCCAAGGGTTCTTGCTCCGATGCCGCAAAAGGTGCCTATGTCTTTTTTTTTTTGTCTGTTTCAGGCAAATGTAAATGGGCATTGATGTGTAATAATTGTTTTCCTAGTTGAAAGCAGTATGTGAGGGGAGTGGATTCTAAACTCTCGAGGGGATGTTCCCTAAACTCTCGAGGGGATGTTCCCTCGTTATTTGCATGTTACGGTTATGAAAAAATTTGAAAAAATTCAACAAAATAGACTAATGTATGATAAATCACTCCGCAAACATGCAAGTTAAAATTTAACTTCTACAAGTTGCAATAAAAAAAAATTAAATTGTGACTAGTTAATGTATATTCGCAGTTAAATTTATTTTTTTCGTTGCAACTTGTAGAAGTTAAATTTGATATTGCATGTTTGTGGAGTGATTTATTACATATTAATCTATCTTATTGAATTTTTCCAAATTTTTTTATAACTATTTGGATGGCATGCAAACAACGAGGAGATATCACCTCGAGAGTTTAAAATAGTTTTCCGTATGTGAGGTGCACGAAGAAAAATTTTGATCGTTACCACGTTAGTGAGCCGCCTGTTGAGCATTTTCGTGATCCCCTGTACAAGACAGAAAGGGAGATCATGAAAGTATGTGTGAGAGTGTTGTTTCTTCTGCTAATTTGTTCTACCACTCTGTTATGCAGTTATATTTATCATAAAGAAAGATTGAGTGGGAAATGCTGCTTGAAAGCTGGAAGTTGCCAACCTTAAAGATTCTGACTGAAATTTTTCCCTATTTTTTTTGCCATACTTGTCAGAGTAGAGACCTTATTGTTGTTTGGTGAGAAATTGCCCTTACTGATGGTAGTATTGACTTGTGAAGATTACATATCATGCCAAATTGCTTAGCAACAGGTTTTATTCCACGTGGTGGTTATCTGAATTTATAGATCAAATTGTGGGATATCCGATGCATTGTTTATTGTCCTCAAAGATCATATATTGCTAAATAGGAAATAAGGTAAGAACTAAAATTCCTTAGGAGTTTGAACCAGCTAGCTTTGGTTAGTCTAGTCAGTGGACCCCTATTAGGCCATTTTTAAACTCAATTCCCATCCAGGCACTGTAGCAACTCTTTGTTATTCTTGTTTAACGTGTCTTTCTGCTTTATGCTTGTTTTGTCTGGCATAGTCAATACTAGTTCTTCTTCTCACCAGGGACTCAGACTTACACTGTTTTTAGTTTCTACCCAATATGCTACCTTTCTTATACCTTAAGAGCATATATGCTGGATCTGTGGTTTTCTTCAAAATTTATATATGTTCCGTATTTGTTTGTTCTGTAGGTTTTCTTAACAAAACATTACAGGAATAGGCGGTGTAACGGCCCAGATTTTTTCCTTGATTTTGAAGAGATATATGTTATTGACTCGAAAGCAAGGTCAATCACGAGAGCAAAACTTGTGGTAAGTGTAGAATCAAGGAGTTGATTTAGATTTTGTGATGAAAATATTGGTGGTTTGCTAATGTTAACTTAAAGATTTTTTAGATGGTTGATTTTGTAAAGTGTGCAGTTTCGATTGACCCTGGCGGTCAGACCGGCTGAGTGCCGCCGGTCAGACCACAGGTGTTGCAGCGATCAGACCGGTCGACCCGACGGTCTGACCGATAGGATCCTGATCAATGTCGGTTTCGGGTTGTTTTGTTGGATTTGGATATTTCCTTCGGGGATTTGGCTTCTAGATGGTTTCTATGCGTATGGATACTGTTGTTATACTAATGTGAGTCAAGTTGGAACGAACTTGGGCTCGGAATATGGTTTCTTGGTTGTTGCATATGTAGGTGTTGCTTGAGGCCTCGGGAGAGTGTTGCCGGTGATTGATCGGAGTTAACTTGAGAGAAGTTGATGTCTAGGGATCAAGAGATCATGCGGGATACTGAAGGCTAGAGGACAATGCACGTGGTGATGAAGAAATCCATATGGTATACAAAAGGGATTGTGTACGTATGGAAAGAGGGGTTGAATTTGGAAGGGAGTCCGAATTTGGGAAGTTTGATTGAGATAAGGAAAGAGATGAGTTGTTTACTTGCAAGAGAGGGTTTCCTACGTGGGTTAGGAGTCCTAAGTTGTGTTAGATTCGTGGGCTTTGCACAGCCTACTTCATGTATAAATAGAGAGGGAGGGTGAGGCCTCTCGGTATCGGTTTTAGAGAAACTAGAGTTGAGAGAAAGTTAGGGTTTTAAATTTATTTCGAGATTTTGGTGAGGAGTGCTATTGGTGCACTTTGTAAACACTAGTTGATGCAATAAAATCGAAAAGTTTCAATCTACATCTTCGAGTTTATCATCTACCGGTGTTTCTGGGTCCCGACGGTCTAACCGCAGGTGTGCGCGCGGTCTGACCGGCAGGATAGCGGCGGTCTGACCGAGGGTGTTCGGGCGGTCTGACCGGCGAGGCTACGGCGGTCTGACCGGTGGCAGAAGGGCGGTTTGACCGGCGGTGAAAGTACTTCGTTGACTTCTTCACTTGAGGTTAATCTTTAATTCCGCAAAAGATTTTTGGGTTTTTGGTTTCCCTACCATTCACCCCCCCTCTGGTAGGTTTGTTTGGTCTTGTGCGATCCTACGGTAAGACATTTGAAATTTAAATTCTTGAAACATTCAGAACAGAACCATTATATATTTAGGTTGCAGGAGCTCTTTCATCACTAATGTCAATAGGAAAAAGTATATTAGTATCTGCATGATGATTTGAAGGAATTAGTTTAATGGTTTCCATCCTTTGAAATATTGCATGCGACCATTTGGATGACTGTTAAACTGGGTCTGTGATGTCATTGGTTTCACAGTTAGTACTATGACCTTTCATCTAGACATTAGTGACAAACATTTATCTTCACTTTTTTTTGCATGGTTAAGTTAGTTAATTTTTGTTTTGTTGATTTTATCGATATCGAGCTACCTATTACAGGTTAGTGTCCCTGAAGGAAAGAAGAGGGACAGGAGAAATGACTTGCTACTCGTACGAGCCGGAGGGGAATCATTCAGAATAATTGACGAGGTACTATGCTTGTTTCATGAATACTATCTACTATTGTTATTGTAGTAGGAGGCTTCACGGGCTAATGTGGGCTGTTTGTATCAGACTAAAAGGGATGGGATAAGTTCATCGGAGGTCCCTTAACTTAATAGAGAGATTTTTTGAGGTCCCTAAACCACAAAACCAGAAATGTTTGTTCCCAACTCACACAAACCGTGCACTCAAGGTCCCAGGGTAGTTTATATGGGTGGTTTCACTGACGTGACATCCTAGTCAGCAAAAATAATACGTGGGGCCCACATGTCAGCCACCCTCTCCTCTTTTCTTCTCCTTCTCTTCTCTCTTCTCTTTTCTCTCTTCTCTCTTCTCTCTTCTTTCCTCTTCTGTGAGGGAGGCCAGCGGGAGGAGCGGGGGGAGCGGCGCTGAGTTGCGGGCGAAGCGGAGGCGAGCGAGCACGGCGCCGGGCCCGCGCGGCAGCGGAGTGACAACGGGCGGATCGGCGGCGGGCGAGCACGGCGGGCGGAGCAGCGTCAGGCTGTGGCCGGAGCAGCGCCGAGCTGCGGCGAAGTGGAGGCGGGCGAGCGCGGCGCCGGGCCCGCGCGGCAGCGGAGCGGCGACAGGAGGAGCGGCGCCAGCTTCGACCACGGGTTCCTCAGCTGCCGGCGCCTCCTCTCCTGCCGCTCCTCTCCCCCGCCGCTGCGCTGCGCGCTGCTACTCTCCTCCGCCGAGCTCGCCATCGTGCCGGCCGTCTCTCTCCCCCGTCCACGCCGCGAGCAGTCGAGCACGACCGGCCTTCTCGCCGGCGGCGTGCATGCGAGGAGGCGAAGCGACGGACACGGCGAAGTGGGAGCCAAGCTCCGACGGCCGCGCGTCGCCTGCGACAAACCTGGCAAGGGGAGAGATGGAGAGGGGAGAGAGATGTGGGGCCTACACCATTTGCTTTCATTTACATGTGGTCCCCACATATTTATTTTTTATTTTTTGCTGACTAGGATGCCACATCAGCAAAACCGGACACAAATACTTCCATGGGGCTTTTTTGAACGGTTTGAATGAGTTAGGGGACAAACATTTCTGGTTTTGTGGTTTATGGACCTTAAAAAACTCACAGTTAAATTAAGGGACCTCCGGTGAACTTATTCCTATAGGTATAGATATCACACAGTGAGAGTCCAAGGGGGAGTGTTAGGAAACTAGCTGCCCACGAAGACCCAGCCTAGTTACCCACTAATATGGCTCATCACTAAGGCTTGGTTCTTCTTCCAATTTTCCCAACCCATCTCTCTCGTTTTCCGCGCGCACGCTTTTCAAACTACTAAACGGTGTGTATTTTGCAAAAAGTTTCTATGTAAAAGTTGCTTAAAAAATCAAATTAATCCATTTTTGAAAAAAAATTAGCTAATACTTAATTAATCGTGCGCTAATAAACCGCTCTGTTTTCCATGCGGAGAAACTGTGTTCCCATCCCTGGAAAATGAACGCAGCCTAAATATGGAAACTACCTATGACTATGCTATGGAAACTACCTATGACTATGCTGGGAGAATGAGTTATTGCATACAAGTGAGAATGAAAGAATGAATGAGAATGCAGTCCTATCTTTACATCTTGTATATCACCATTTTTTGTAGAATTATTTAATCTCTCTTAGACTATACCTTGGTAGTAAGAGGGGTTGCATAATATTTCTTTGAGTATTGAAGGCATTTTTTAAAGCATTGGAGGCATTCTTAAGTGCTTTCAAATCCCTTTCACGCTGCAGTGTCACTGTCACTTTGCTATCATGGGGCTATTTCAGCTACGTATGCATAATGCATGCATGCAACAGAGATGCACTGCCATGCAGGGAAAGTCTTTTCCTGCCATGCATTCACGTAGCTCCATCTGATTGCATAATTTAAGACCTGATTAATTTAACTAGCATGCTTAATTCTCCCATGGCATTAGCAAGCTAGCTGTAGTTCTTAATTAACCACGCCAACTTTATGACTCTGTACAAAATGCCATCAAACAGGAAATAAATTAATTTTCATTACGAGAGAGGACATCTTCTCTTTGGTTACATATCATTATCTAAGTAGTTATTGATTTTTTAAAAAATAATTAAGATAGAATAATATGAGGTATGTCACCCATAAACATGCAATATCAAATTGTACTTATTATACAAGTTATAATAAAAGTGAACGTAAATTTACAATTATATTTGTTATTTTTGCTATGATCATGCATATTTGCGGAGTGATATATCGTATATTAATCTATCTTGTTACCTTTTTTAAAAAAATACTATCCAGGTAACATACAAGAAATTAAACTAGTTGATGTTCCCTCCAAGGATGAAAATACTTTTAACCATCAAACATGATGACGCAGTGGGGCACAAAGGAAGCTTAGCACAACTCAGCAGGAGACAAAAAAATCAACAAATTAAGCGCATAAAACGATTCATAAACAAGTATCAGTATGTTCACTAAAGATTTGTATGCATTCATGCATGTAATATGCACTAAGCAGGATCATAATTTATGAACTCCTGACACGAAGTCAGCCAGACCAGCAGAAAATGAAACAAATTAAGGGGATTGCAGCTACACCATTAAACACAACTTCAAAAAAACCTTCAAGTAGAAAAGATACAAGAAAAGGTTTGGCAGTGCTGAATAGGTGAAGCCTACGTAATGAATTTGCACATTTCTTGCACAGATAAGAAACCAACAACTAGTGCACAGGAATCACACAAATTTCACTTAATTTTTTATACTAGTATGAACTTAACAGGCTATCTGCAGGTTGCACATTTGCCTAGTGCAAATGCTTGCAACCGCTCGCAAATTTCATCACAAGTTGTAGGCCATTGCAGAATTTGATATAGAATGACCAATCAATCAAGAACTGTATTCGTATCGTTAACAGAACACTCAGAATCACTGTTCCATTCCAACAGGGCAGAGGAGAGAATGTCAGGAAAGCTATAAAGACAAACAACTGAACCACTTAAGTAACCACTGAGTAGTAATTAAGGTGAATGCTGTAAAATGATTAGGATTCGAAGTTAGCATATCATCACATCAGGAAACCAAATTACTCCATAAGCACTAGCTCTCTGAGTAGGCGCCCAACAACCTTGCAAAGAGAGAGCAGAGTAGTAGCAGATAAAAAACAGAGCTACCAATTAAAACCCAAACGATCGATCGAACGCAGCATCATATCGCCGCTGAAAATGCTTTCAAAGATTTCATTTCAAGCCGTAACTGACCCAACGCATGATCGAACGTAGCTAGCAGCAGGACGGAGACGGATCACTGCTGTTACTCATCCTAATCAGATTCAGAGACAGACACAGAAAACCGCAGCCGCAGGGAAGAAAAATTGACTCACGCGATCACTGCCTTTCGCCGTAAGCGTGAAGTGAACAGCAGCAACAGGTCGCCGCGGCGGCGGAGGGCGGAGGCCGGCGCAGGTGCCGTTGATCGATGTTTGGAGGAGGCGAGGGCGACCGCAGCGGCCAGGTTGATCGATGAGCGCCGCGCGCTGCCTCGATCAGTTGTTGCCGCCAGCTATGTAGTCGTAGGCGAGCTTCACTAGGAACACCACCACTCCCGCACTGACGACCACCCCGCCGCCGTAGCCGACCCATTTCCGTGTACTAGTCGCAGTCGAGGGAGGCGGAGGCGAGGTCGGGGTCGGGGTCGGGGTCACGGTGGCACGTGGAAGTGGAGGCGGAGGCCTCACCGTCGGATTGGAAGGGGAGCGAGGCAGAAGAAGGAAGAAGGAGAGAGAGGGATTGGAAGGGGAGCGAGGCGGAAGAAGGAAGGAGGAGAGAGATGGGGTAGCCGTAGCCGTAGCTTTATAATTCGAATGAGGAATAAGTCCATTTTGCCTCCCTCATCTTTTGCCCTTGTGTGAATAACATCCTCATTAATCACCACCGCGTCCCACTCCCAAGTCCCACCACCACCACCACCACTCGCCGGCGGGATGAGGAGCGGCCGTCTCCCTCCACCCGCTTCGCCACCACGGCACCACTGCTCCGCCGCGAACACGCCCAAATCGAGGCGGATCGGAGGACGCCCAGTCGCTTCACGTGCTCGACCCCTTCGCCGCCGCGCCCGCCATCGCTGCGTTGGGATCGGCGGCGGAGGAGGCAACCCCGACGCTCTCTGATCGACTCCCCGCAGCAAGCAGCGGCAGCACAGCCTCCTCCTCCTCCTCCTCCTCCCTTCGCCAAGCCGCCAAACCGGATCTAGAGTCCACGACGGCGTCGCAGCCGCGGGAAGAGGGCTCCGCCACGAACACCACGAGCTCGCGAGGGTGCTCTCCTCGCTGGCCTCGGCGGCGGCGCTCCTCGCCAACGCCAACTCAGCGGTTCTCGCGGCGGCGTGGCCGCGTCCTACAGGAGCGCATCGCCTTGGGCTACTTCCCGGCTTCCCCTACTCCGAGCTCGCCACCGCCCCCACCCCTCGGCTTCCCCGGGCTTCTCCCTCAACCTCGCCTCCAAGCGGGGCCCGTTCGCCACCCACGACGTCAGGCTCTACGCCGACGGCGTCGAGGTCTCGCTCCCTGAGCTCTACAACGACGGGCGCTACGTCGTGCACGGCCTCCACGGCTTCCTGCCACCGCGCGTTCTCCCACAGCTTGCATCATCGCCACCGCCGCGCATCATGATCCGCGAGGCCATCTACGGCTTCTTGGAGCTGGCCATGCGCGTCGTTTTCGCCGAGCTAGGTTGGCGAACATGACGGTGTTCGCGCTTCGACGACCAGGCCATCTTCGTCCACGACTACGTGTCGGCGCGGGGTCCTCCCGGGCACCGCCTCACCCACGCCGACCTCCAGCGCCTCAAATCGAGGCGTTGGGAGCATCGTGCCGTTCTCGCGCCTCCACCTCGCCAACCTCGCCGCCGCGGCTGCTCCCGATTTGCTGCACCTGGCGCGGCGGCTTGGGCGGCGCTACTCGTCCTCCTCCCTCGCGCGCGCGCCGCGCGTCGTCCAAGGTCGCCACGGCCTCCCCGACACGCCGCTGTCCTTGGCGTACTGGATACCCGGCACGGGCGGGGAGAGGCGGACGCTGCTGAGGGCGGTGTACCACCTGCGGAACTGCAACCTGCTCTGCTCCACCTCGACGCCGGCGCGGTGCCCGAGGAGCGGGCGGGGCGAGAGGGCGTGGAAGGACCACGCCAACGTCGACGTCGTCTGCGAGGGCTACGCTGTGGACCGGACGGGGTCGTCCGTGCTCACCCGCCACGCTGGACGGCGCCGCCGTGCTGCTCAGGATCGCCCACAATCACCTCCGTCGCCTCTTCCACCGGCGCCACTTGGGCCGAGTCTGCCACAACTGGCGCGCGCCTAGCCATCGCGGAGAAGCAGCCCCGTCGATCCTCGTCCCGCGCGCCGGCTGCGCCACCCACGAGCTCCAGGACGTTCCGCGCATTACTTGGGCGACTACGACGGTGGCAGTGTCTTCGTCGCCTTCGGCCACACCATGGCTGGAATACGCGCTCCTCAGTCTCCAGAACGGCGAGCTACTCCACATCCCCGACATGGGCATGGGCATGGCCTTGGTGGCCGCTACCGTCAATCCCTCCTTGATGCACTCATGTCCTCCCCTATCCGCCGAAGACGTCCGCGTTCAGGGTGTTCGAGACCGCCGGGAATCGCGAACTCCCATCAACAACGACGAGGCCCCATAGGCTTGGAACGAGCTGGAATCGCTGGGTGGACGGATGCTGTTCGTCGCTCCTTGCCGGAGCAACTATTCACCGCCACCGCCGGCGTGGCTTCTCCTTGCAGTTGTCCTGTCTCCTCTTGCTGCGACAGCGTGTAGTTGCTGTAGTTTTCTCCTTTTTCAGTTGCTGCCTGAATTTTTCAATTTCTGCTTTTCGATTTTGTAATCTTCTTCAATTATTCATTATGTAGCATGTCAAGCTTCTGAACAGTGCGATGCTGTTATTGATCCAAATAAATTAGCATTTCTTCAGTGACACAGTTTGATTATAAGCGTCATGTTAATCTGTTCTCTATTACTGATTATAGTCGCCTTAACAAACCTATTACTGATCAGATGATGTTCTGCTATCTGCTCTAGAAAAGTTGAGGCATGTTCTGATCTCTGCGTTGCCAATATTCAGCATTTTCCTGAATTTGCAGCATCTGATAGCTGATGATACGAAATTGTTCGTAAGATTTTAGATGGTTTTGTTGCTAAATTACCAGTGGTAAACTCGATTAAAATTTGGCAGTTAGATCACAACGACATTGATGCATCAATTGCAGATTCTATACCGTAAGTGCAGACTGCAAATCAACAAATGAAACGTGAAACGCACTGAAGACTCCAGGAAATTAAAGAACACGGCTCTCAAGTCCTTACCCATCGAAAAGGAAATCCCACCTGAACCAAGCAAATTTCGACCAATTGTCACGGAGGATACCATGCTGATTAAGCGACTTTCGGCGAGGGAAGAGAAAGGATCAGCCTGCCAAATTTCAAAATTAGCACGAACAGGGCAGAGTTAGGCTTACTGCACTCGGGTCAACATTTCTCTGCATAATTCAGGAGTAGTAAACAGGCCAACAAACTGGAGCATTGATCCAGAAAATTAAACAACCTTCAAATTCAATGTGAATCAAGCTAATTCCACAAAATTTTCACCCAGGATCAACCTGCAAAATTAGCATTAAGTGGGAAGTTTTTTGTGAGAGTCTTACCACATTTGGGCCCAAATTTCTCTGCATAATGGGGAAGAAATAAGTTCACTTTATATCCCTCAATTTATTGCTAAGTCTGAATTTGTCCCTAAACCACAATACCATATATGCCCTCAACTCCAAAATCCAGTGCAAATAAAATCCCAAAACGATTTGAATGGTGGTTTCGGTTGATATAATGCCTTACGTGACGTTGACATGGCACTTAAAGTCCGGAAAAACTGTGTGACCCACATGTCAATGACTATCTAGTTAAAAATAAAAATAATTTGCAGTGGAACCCAAGGTGATTAGGGAGGAAGAGATGTGGGTCCTTGGTTCCCACTGCAAATTGTTTTTATTTTTAACCGGACAGTCACTGACATGTGGGTCACACGTGAACCAGCTGAAAGCACCATTCAAACTATCTTGGGATCTTATTTGCACTAGTTTTGGGAGTTGAGGGGTGCGTCATATCTGATATAACGGTTTAGGGATAAATTTCAGACTCAACAATAAATCGAGAGATATGAAAGTAAACTTATTCCAATTGGGAAAGAATAAACGGTCCAATAAACTTGCGTATCTATCCAAACTGGAGACCTTCGCTGCGCTGCGCTCCAAACAATAGGCCCAAGCGAAGCGATTCAATAGATTGAGCCTAACTTGTAGCTCGGTTGGCAAAAGGCTTGGCTTTCTCTATCTGCTCCTTCCAATCTAGGAGTACAGTATAGTGTGACCTGACCCTGCTTCTCTTTGTGCTTATTATTCGTTGTAATCCTGCTGCTTCTCCTTGCTTTTAGCTGTAGTTGTTGTAGGCTGTAACTAGTTTTTCCCTGCGTTGTTTCGTGGAGTCGTGTCGTGTGCCAGCGCAACGATCGGGACGTGTGGGGATTGGGAAAAGCCCCGTCTGCGTCCTTCGATTCTATCTATCGCAATGAAGAAGAACCAGAAAAGCTGCCGTTTCATATCAGCACCAAACACCACCCTGTGTTGCTCATTCTACATATTCACTTCTCTTTCTTTTCTACTCAAAATTAAAAGCAAACCAGACCAGCGCCTTTTCTACTCTAGTTCTAAAATATAGAAGCGCTTTTTTTATCTGGGACTGGACCCAAATAGTAAACCTTGGTTGAGCACCAAGCTAGGACGCGACACGTTACGCTGAGCAGCAGAACGCGGCCACGCCAAGAGGTGAATAGCTAGATTGATCGATGAAAGCAAAGGAGGCTGGTATAAGTGTAGTGTATAGAAGGTACATGAGGCAACGCATCTCTCGGTGTACAGACGAAGAGAAGCATTCTGTACTTCTTGTCCGCACAAAACCACCATTAATCCGCACGAAATTGGGCAACCACGCGAGAGTCAATACTGATCCGGGGTCGTCTCGTCGTCGTAGCTATGGCACGTGGTTGTTGCTATGTGTTACCACCGCGACGTGAAGCGTGTTTCGATTCGGCGCCCGCACCCGTGCAGTGGACACGGCCGTGAGTTTGATCTGTCTACGTGCGTCAACGCGCCATGCCGCCGTGTGCTGTGTACGCACGCATATCGCTGCACCGGACCGCGCAGGAGCAGGTACGGTTCGACTCGAACTCCACGCGCGTCGGCGTCGCGGCGGAGCGGCTCGATTGAGGAGGCAGCGCCGCGGCACGTGCCCGTAGACCGTGGTCCGTGGAGGGAACCCAGAGGCATTGCACGGAGAGCGCGTGGGGCTCGGTCGATCGGACAGGTGGTTTTGCGCGAGTCGTGACGGATGGTACGAAAACTAAGGTCATCTCGCCGCCGTATCACCCCGCCCGATTCATCGTCGTCTCAGGAGATTTCACGGATGTTTGAGGCGGGAAAGCAACGTGGAGTGTGTGGGGGACGGGTGGGGATAGGGTAATGCACGTACGGCACGGGGATCGCGTGAGCTGCAGCAGTTGTTGTTTATTTACCGCTAATTAGCCTCGGTTTTTTAGATGTGGCGCGAGGCAAGTTAGTTTGGGGTGTATTTGTGTTTGGTTTGGGGGTGGTGGCAACGATCCTAGAAGACTTACCGACTGCGGTCTAACCCGCGTTGTTCCGCCGGTTGAACGGGCCACCACATCAGGTCTGACCGATAATGTTGTAACGGTTTGACCGACTGTTACTACCGGTATAACCGACGGTGCTACAGCGGTTTGACCGGTATACGGGTATGACTTTAGTATCTACCATATTAAGAAAATTGTAGGTACTTCTCATCGGCCAATCTTGTTGTATAGGTATTGATGGTAAATTATAAGCCGATGAAACACCATACAAGCACTCACTGTTGTATGAAGTAAATGCACTACTTAGCAATCGGCTATTTAACTGATTCTCTAGTTCGTTCATGCGAGCATCTAAGGTTTCTTCAAAGTTAGAACTAAAAGTTTTCTCAAAGCTAGTGCTAAAAGAAGTAAACCGATTGTTTAAACTAGCAATAACAATGAAATTTTAAGTAATTTGGTTTTGGTGATTAATGATAAATCCAATTATATGAGACTAATGTTTAATAAGAATTTCTTTTCCTAGTCTCATGTGGATATAAAAGTGAAATTTGTGAGAGTTGATTCATGGACTTCCTATGAGTGGAGATATAAACGTTCATTGATGGTGGACCTAAATCACAAGAATGAAATGCACAGAGATCAAGCTATATGTATCACTCTTTCTCTCCATATACACATATTGATATATTCATATATAATATTTTCATGTGAGTGATATATGTATTTGAGACTAATGTTTTGTTTGAGCCATATCTTATTTAGTCACTTCACATTGAGAACATGGAGATGATAAAGGTATGTTTCTATCTTAATATCCACATATGATCAATACCTTCTATCCTTGTATAGGGTAAGCTTCCAATGTTTTATCTCTAGTTATGCATACTTTTGCTTCACACAAATATATTTTGTATGCATACATTTATGGGAGCAAATCCTATATCTTATTCACAAATATAATTTGAAGAATATATGGTGAAACGGTTTTAGCGTTGGCGTCTCTTAAGACAAAGGAAGGAAGATGGAAAGAAGACATTCCTACTAGTATAATTCTCTTCTTATTTAAATTTGAGTATAGGAATATCGTGCTATTAAGAGGGATGCAACGTCGATGTGTTTGTGTATGTCTCGGTGCTCAAAGTAACCCATCCTAGTGCTACCTTGAGAGAAACCTAAGTTTTAACATATCCTTTGAGTGGTTTTAGACCTTCCTTTTAGTTGAGTTGGGTAGTCCTCTAAGTGAGCTTTCCATATAGTCTAAGATCATTAAAAATGAACTCCTGAGCACAAAGTTATGGTCGTTTTATTCTGGTGCTTTTCAGAAATTCCGAAAAATTTCGGTAAGTCCGGAAATATTTTGGAACGTCATGGCTGCGAAACTCTGTTGATTTTCGGACTTGACCAAAAATGCATTTCGGAAATTCCGAAAAATGGAATCTTCGCTTCCAACAATTAGTTTTGAGAGGCTTGGGTATATGAACTCCTCAACCCCTCCTTTGAGTGGCTGCTATTCTTGGGCATTACTAGACACATCTGAAGCCAAATAGTCATCCCCATTCCTCTACCTTTGTGGTGCTTCTTTGTGAGAGGGGTTTGAGAAAGGGAGAGAGTTGGATTGAGAGTTTGGAAAGTTGAAAGCTAGTGAGCTTCACTCCATACTCTGAGCACTCGAGTTCATAGCAAGCAAATCTTCGATTGTGTTTGTTACTCTTGGGGACTAAGGTCTCCTAGATGGCTAGGCGTCGCCGGTGAGCACCCAAGGTTGTGGTGTACCTCGGAAAGTTTGTGAAGTCTTCAATTTTGCCTCCGAAGGGAAGAAATCAAGAGTGAAATCGAGTAGTGCATTTGTGCAACCTCGTGAGGAAAGAGTTGAAATAAACCCGGCTTTTATGGCCCCTCAACGGAGACGTAGGATTCATGGATCCGAACTTTGGGAAACAATTCAACGTGTCTCCTCTCTTGGTTTGCTCGTTCTTACCTTCTCTTATATTGTGTTTGAGCTTGTTTTAACCCGATCTACTTGTATACTTAATTGATA